>JANIPN010750778.1:0-26824 GCA_027478595.1 Erythroxylum anguifugum
CGGGCTTGAGGTCGTCGCCGGGCTGGAGGGCGGGGCCGACCGAGTCCCGGAGGTCGGCGATGAGCTTGAGCTTGGGGGCCTGGTCCGGCGGCACGTAGGCGTCGAGCGTCTTGGCGCTGGCGACCTCGGGCAGCTTGGCGATCCGGGCGGCCGTCTCGTTGGCCTGCGCCAGGGTCGGCTGCAGCACGTCGATCTTGTAGGGCGTGGTGCTGGGGTCCTTGGCGAGGTCGAGGATGGTGGCCACCGACTCGACCTTGGTGCTGTTGAGGTTCAGCGGGTTGAAGTCGAACCGCACGAACGGCAGCGCCGCGATCGAGACGTTGGGCAGCGTCCCCGCCAGCGCCTCCGACGCCCGCGTCTGCCGCTGGCTCTGGGACATGTAGTCGCGCGCGTGCGCCTCTAGAGCGTCGTAGTCCGCCAGCAGCGAGGCGTGCCGGGCCGCCGCGGTCCCGAGCTCGCGCGACTGCGAGGCTAGGGCGTTCTGGTGCTCGAGGATCGTGTCGAGGAGGCGCTGCTGCGTGGTGGTGCAGACGGCTAGGTGGTCGAAGTGTTCTTTGCGCGAGGTGGCGTGCGCGTGTTGCTCTTCTTTTAGCGAGTCTTCGAGGGAGCGGCGGGCTTGCTTGGGGGTGGGGGTGGGGCGGAATTTTTTGGAGAGCCGGCTGCCTGAGCGGGAGAGCCGGCTGCCGGTGCGGGAGGGGCACTTGATGGTTCGGTCCGAGGAGTCGTCGGTTGTTGTTCCTGTTGTTGTTGATGATGTTGATGTTGTTGTTGCTCCGCTGGTGGTGGTGGTGGTCTCCCGGCCGATTTGGCGGGATTTCCAGAAGCTCCAGCTGCGGTACATTTTTAGCCGTTGAAAACTAATGAGTGGATCGAGGAAGGTGGAACATTCAGTGGATCACTGATTTTTTCATGTTCGAGGTGATGATCAAACAAGGGAGGGGGGAGAGAAAGAAGTAGATGATCGACAGAGAGGAGACCAGATGTATACGCCTTCCTCTCGTGAACTAAAGGAAAAGGGTAAGGAGGTGAGAGAAAACATACGCATCGAACAAGCTCACAACTTCATCAACAACACTAGACGAGGAATCCTTACATTTCTCAGGAAAGCGAAGTTGCTGCGTGTTGTCTCTTGCAATTTCTACCTCCACTGAAGCGGTTTGAAGTGGAGGTGCTGCCATCATGCAATTGGCGGCAGCGGAGAGTGACCGGCAGCTTCGGAGGAGACATATAAATATGCACGGGGAGTCGTAGTATTGATACTGGGGCACCTTGTCGTCACGTAAACGGATTGTAAACAAAGTCAAAATCGTTTGGCTGCAGCTCGCAGATTTTTGCGTAGGCATAACGGGTTCGTTGGGCTAGTTACGGAATAGTACCACACTTTATCCGTGGAAGCTTAAATTATGCGTTTAGATAGAATTTTCGATTCCCGTATTTTATCTGAACTTGATTCGTCTAACCATATGTGCACTTTTATGGTCGCAACAAACCCTGGATCCAGGCAATATTCTCCCAAGCCGCAATGGGCGTTATAAGCTCCCAATCTGTTAAATTAAACCCATATATTAGGTAACTTCTCGTAAAGAATCGTAACAGCTCGTAAATTGTCGTTAAGTGGGGTCAATTTCCGCCTTGTTTCTTGGGAATCTTAGGAAGGAGTAGCCAGAGGGCAATTAAGATGACAATTAATGCAAGCGCAATTGGTTCCAGCTTGTCTACTCCAGCCGCCTGGACTATTGCACCCGTAGCGAAAGGGATTCTGTATATAAGTGAGTATAAAGACATGGAATAGCCTGGATAGCACGACTTACAAGGCTGCTCCTCCACCACCAATAGCTGCTGCGAAGCCAATAGCGCTGACGTGTAGATGCTTCGGCAGAAGCTTGGTGGCAGCGACGATAGCTGCCGGGAACAGAGGTCCTAGGAAGAACCCTAAAAGAGCTATGAATATGGCACTGCTGATGAAGTGGGGTATCAGCCAGAAACAGAGTTCCAAGCCGATGCTAAGGCCCAAGTAGATAGCCACAGCCAGTCGCTCTCCAATCTTGGGAGTGACAAACCCGAGTATCATACGACCACAGGTCAACCCAAGCCAGAATCCCGTCGCGCTAATACCTGCGTTGAAGTCTGTAGCATGGCGTATGACTCTCATGAACGTAGTGATCCATCCTCCGAGGCAAACTGCTTGCCGTCAGGTAAAGAAGTCTTGCTTAATCGGAAAGGTATAACTTGCCTTCAATGCCCACATACATAAACAAAAATGCAGATACTATGATGGTGACGCGCGATTTGAGTGCGGCTCTCAGTCCTACTTTCGCTCCGTTGTTCTCTGCTTGGCTCTTCTCGATCCTCAACCTGAATGCGCTGCCGGTTTCGGCCCAGAATGCCCAGACTCCGACACCTGCTTCTACACAGACCAACACTAGAGGAAGATAGAAGTACTGCCACCAAGACACTCCCCATTGCACAACCATAGCGGTACCTATGAGAGGGGCTATTGTTGCTCCAACACCGTAGAAGCCGTGTGCTAACCCAAGTAACTGGTTTGCGTCCTCGAGATCACCCATCCATGCATTCCCTATACCACCGTCAGTCTTCGTACTAATATTGGTTTTGAGCACTGGCTGAGGTTGCGTTTAACATAAAAGAATAGCACGACTTGGCTATATCTCCTGACAATTTACGGCAAAGTAAAAGGGGGTCATACAAGCAGCGTCGGGTAACCCGATACCAAACCCAGCTAAAACCAGAATACACGCCACTGCGGGATATGGTGGATGAAAGCTGATGACGATATACGCCACAAGCCTAGCCAATGGCCCTAGAATAGCGATACCTCTCATACCAATGGACACGTGTAGCCGGTGGTTCAAGACAGAAGATATGGAGTATCCGATGAACGGTGCTGCAAATACCAACGAAACTACAAGATAAGAGATCTCGTAATATTCTTGGATGTATGGCAGCAGCGCACCATATGCGGCGTCGTTCATACCCATGTTGAACAGCGTAAAGAAGGTCAAGAAGGTTCTCCCAATGTTGATTCGCGGCTCGTTCCATCGTTGCTTAGCGTCGTGAGCTGTTGGAGATGGAGGTCCGGATTCGAGGGTTGAATCATCGAATTGAGGAGATGATGGACTTGCAGCTTCATCCTTGATAGGCACCGGAATGGCAGAAGGGTCTGATGGAGGGTGCTTCTCGTCAATAGGGACGGCTTCTTTCTCCACTGATGACATTTTGAGTTTCTTTCCAATCGCCAAAGCGGTAAAACAGAAGAAGAGAAGCGGTCAGATTTGGAACGTGGAGGTGCCTGCCGGAGGAAAAAAGCAAATCGTGCTCTTTTTTAAGATATACTGATATTCATTTTGCTCGACTCACATTCGGCTGTTTGTCTGATCTGCAAAAAAGGCGGGGAGCCCCACCGAGAGAGGGTCCGGCGAATGGGCTGACATCGTTCTCGTCCAAAGAGGAATATTTCCGGGGGCAGGATTCGAGGATTCGCGCTAGACGTTAGGGAAGGGCCAAGTTCTGATGAAGCGATGTGCTTCGAGGCGTGGCGCTTATAGGAAAGAGCGCTGAATCCGAGCAATGCGAGAGGCGGAAAACGGCAACGGGGCAGTCGCGGGCTCTCTTCGGCTGCTTGGCAATGTCGGAGAAGAAAATCTGTCTTCTTTCGTGTGCTGGGTGGCGTGGAAGTATCAATTAATGACTACTGCTTGTTGTTGTTGGAGAAACTCTTGCTTACATAGTAGGTTTGTAGTATCTTCAAGCTATTGGTGCGCAAACCATCGGCTGGTATGCTTTTGATCCTCATTGGCCGCTTCAGTTGCTTGTGAAAGTTTATCAATAACGGCTCGTAAGCAGCCTCATTGAATTATGATTCTTACCACCATCTAGCGGTGACAAGCTTTTAATGCATGTGCAATGTCTTATTGATTTGCTAGACTGGCGTAGAACTTTGCGTTGTGTCACCAGACGGCTGAAAATGGGAAAGTACTTAAAAATATCATCTATCCTATGAGTTCCACATGTTCTTCCTGCTCAACACAGACGTGGTTCTTTTAAGAAGGAAAGCCAAAACTGTTCTGGCTTGCTAGAAGATATGGGGTCTGGTCAAAATCTCTTGTATTTAAAGAATGAAATCATTGATCGATCGGGTGTGTAGAGAACACCAACACTAAGGGAGGGGAGCCATCGCAGTGGCCAGCGCATGGTGAAACTAATCCGTTACTTCGTAATCGTGAAATATGAGCTTAAGACACGCATCAGACTATGAACCGAAATCTCCAAGCCATGCTTGGCTCCTACGTACAACATCGCTCCATAATTCCACAATGTGTTTGTGCAAAGCTTGCGCTGACTCCAACGTGGTCAGGCGCCACAAGACTTGTACAATACACCAAGCCCCGTACCAATCAATAGAAGCGGCGTGGAGTGCAGTGACCGCTCCAACCTGTTCTTAACATGCTGCTCTACCGATTCAAGCTCAGTAAACCTTCAACGTATCTCCTTGCATCCACGCCAATCCCTTCCACCACCCGTCCTGCACTTCCCCAAGCGCTTTCCTTTTGGGCGCCACCCATCCAACCTTTCTTCGTTTGTGCTGACTTTGGATGGTCACCTGCCCTTCGGATAAGAACTGCTTCTCGATACTTGATTTCTCCCCTCCTCGCCTTCTGGTTCTCTGCCTGCTGCCGCTCAACTGCTTCTTCCCGTTCTTCATCCGTGACGCTCCCTTCGTCAGCTTCAACGGATGTACCTGCCTTTTCTGGCGGAAGACGCATCCAAACGACCCACCATCCCCGACTCGTTTTCACTGTCCGTTCTAGCTCAGCAGGTCGACGACGCGTTTCTTTGATGATGGACAGGATCTGTGTATGGAAGTTAAGAGCGTCGATACGGCTGACTTCTGACGCAGAGCTATCAAGACCCTCGGCTGCCAAGGTGCCTGGCTCTGGTATGAAGGGGATGGTGCTGTGAATGCTCATAGTACGGGGGTCCCAGATCATATCAAAAATTGGATTCTCTGTTGTGTTTTCTGCAAGTGGAGAAACAGTCCTAGGATTCGCAGTAACGTTCAACATTCGCGACTGAGCTGTTTCGAGCGACGTTGAAGATAGCAGTGGCTTTTGAAGTGGGCCGAGTTGGTGATGAAGCGAACGATAGAGTGCATTGAGGCTAAGTGTAGGAGTGTTCTGGTGGAATAGAAATGCAAATATGAACGGGCGACGGACATATATCACTACACGAAGGCGAGCATAATGCGTTGGATCGGCACCTGATATTCGCGGTGGGGAACCAGGAGGAGAAGGTGACGGATAGTTGAGCTCGATGTACAAGGTACGGACCTGTATTCGACGATTCGAACCAGGTTCCTGACTTCCGCCTGTGTTAGGGTCGGTGGAGATGTCGCCTTCAGACTCGGAAGCCGTAGTATCTTCAAGAGATCCTTGAAGCCCGACCAAAAAACATCCGTTTTCAACATCATGTCCTGAAGAGGGTTCATCAGGTCGCGGGTCGAGATGGCGCAACGCCCCCTGTGGTTCGGAGAGAGAATGTTCTTCGGTTTGGGAACCTGATGCTGACGGCCTTCCGCCGGGCATGCCCCAATTTGAACCGTATATTCCAAGCGTCATGTACTTTAGCATGGTGTCAGATGTTGAGGGCGAACCAGAGATATCTGACGGTATGGCAGCACCAGCTCTCTGAGAAGCTGCCTCTGACGATTTATCAATGGCTCTTGCGATAGGTGGTGGGACTCCAGGAGGAAGCTCCTCTCGTGGGCTGGTCGTTGGCTCCTTGGATTGTTTCATTTGAGAGCTCTCACGACGGCGCTCTCGTCGCTTCCTACGAGGAGCAGATGGATTGTCATGTACTCCATATGCTGCAGTACCGTATCTATAAATCAATTCCATCCAAGCAGAGACATTGCGCAAGCATGTACGAGTCAAATTGCCGATACCAGAAAATATGACTCCATCTGAAGAACCTGGCAAGGCTCCAGACCCGAGCCATGGCGTTTTTGATGTTTGTTCTTTATGAGAGTAGATTGGCGTGTCTTCGGCACTTCCAAACTTGGAAACTATAATATCGGCGAGGCCATCTGTTCGATCGATGAAGCCCTCTAGAACTTCTCTCTCCCCGCTACCCCATTCCTCTTCGCCTACACCAATACCGAGCTCACCCCCAGCAGCTAGCTTCAGCCCGTTGAAGATATCTACGGCCGGGCCTCCATGAAGTAGAACGTCCCAGTCACGAACAAAGCGATTCCAGAATCTTTCAAGCGCATTACAGAATTTTTGCCGAGAAATACGAGCCCAAAGGTCAGACAAAGAGGGCGCTTGATGGAGCAAGAAAATGGAATGAGCACGGAGCAGCTGTTGAAGGAGTAAATCCTGCGGTGATACTTCTCGCGAGGAGTACTCTATAGTCGGCTCGTCAGAGGCACTGCCCTTGTTGGTTTTGGAAGCACTGGACACATTCTGAAGCCGAGTTAAGTCAACAGACTACATTCGAATCAGTCGAGATTGCAGCCAGTGCTCTGGTAAGCCTTACCGCAACCAGCCACCAGCCGGGCTCCAGTTCGTGGAGCAAGATACGCGATTTTTCAGCCTCAATGGAGTCGACCGGTTCACCATCCGAGAATGCTCTGCTCGACGTCAGTAGAGGAATTCAAATCCATTTTGACGGCGCACTTGGCAAAGTCCACCATCCCCTGGGCCAGCCCAACTTGTCGTAGACGCTCAAATCCTTCCTCACGTTTCCGTTCATCCTCATCTCCACTCAAAGATGTACGGAATCTGCTTGTTTTGGAGGCATAATAGTAGACTATCTGGTCCGCTACCGTCTCGTCCGACTGGCTCAACGAGGGACTATATATTGAGAGGAACGATAAGGTAGCGGGCTGAATGGCCTCCATTGCCCCTCGTGAAGCAAAAGGAAACCCAGTCAGAGTCAGAGCACGACATTTTGGAGCATGTGGCTACAGGTAATGAGCAGAAGTGCTTGTCCGATTTCTACGCCCTGGCAACGTCATAAGGCCTGAGCTGGAAATCGAACACATGTTGGCACGGCGGGCGCACAGGAATTGTCTATTATTTGGGAGGATCGACGAGTCCGACATACGACCGGCTGAAGCCCCAATGTTCCCCCCTGCCTCCCCCCGGGCGCTGGTGTCTGACAGCTGGCGCCAGCCGCGCCAAGACCCTTCTGCCCTGCATGCAAAAAAGACAGTTTAGCTCGAGGTTTTTCTTCTTAACAAAGCGTGAGCAGCTTCGAAAACCTCAGCAAATCTCGCCGCATCTAGAACACCACTGCAAACGGCCACGATCCCCCCGGGCCATTCTTACTGACGACGTGGATTTGTTTGTCTTCTGTTTGTAATTTCGTTTGGCGCTGGGCATCAATCCCGCGACCGCCTTTCAAAACTATCAATTCGCTACTGGCAGCTGTTGGCTGGGTTGACACCATCATCAATCTACCTACTCTAAGACGAGCTTGTTACCCGCACCTAATCTGATTTAACACGACTCGACGAATAAAGCAACATGTCTGAAAGAGATCCCAAAATTGAAGACGAGGAAAACAAAGACCTCGCAGACGATGCTGCAGATGATGAAGTAAGAGAAGGACCCTCTCGCTGTGCATTTTGGAGCTACACACCTGCTGCCGCGTGTTCTTCGTGCGAATCTGCTTGAAACCAGAACGGCAGTGGCGTCATCGTGGGGAAAATAGTTGCTGATGACGTGAAAACAGGAAGAAATCTCAGCAATGAAGAGAAGGGTAGCAGAGATGGAGGCTGAAGCCGCGAAACTGCGCGAAATGCAAGCAACGCTTCAGCAGTCATCGGAATTACGCGAGGATCGCGAAGACATCGATGCTCGAAGTGTCTTCGTGGGTAACGTCGACTACGATGCATCTCCTGAGGAGATCCAGGCACATTTCCAAAGCTGTGGTTCGATAAACCGCGTCACCATTCTCCTTGACAAGTTCACGGGGCATCCCAAAGGGTACGTAAGAAGGTTGACTCAGCGTTTGGATGGTGTTTCTGCGTCAATCAATTCGTGATCGGTGTTGACATTGTGCAGGTACGCGTACGTTGAGTTTTCCGAGCCCAGCTTAGTGGCACAGGCCCTAGTTCTAAATGAGAGCGTGTTCAAAGGCCGTAACTTGAAGGCAAGTGAACAATTTACGACGCTGAACATCTGATCTAATTTTGGTCACAGGTCGTTCCAAAACGAACCAATATTCCGGGCATGACTCGCGGTCGAGGAGGAGGGCGTGGAGGAGCTCCAAGAGGCCGTGGAGGATTTGGAAGAGGTGGATTTGATCGTGGCCGTGGCTATCGTGGCTACCGTGGCGGTGGACGTGGAAGGCCAGGCTACAGCCCGTACTAAGGCAGCTGGCCGGCCCGTCTTGGAATATTAATGAACTGGCCAGCATTCAAAATGCAACCGATGTTTGTTTATGGTAACTTGAGAAATTTTTCGTAAACTCAAGCCCGTAGTACTTTGTATAATTGGCATAGAGTTAGTGGGACTGGTTAGAAGAGTCCAAAAAAAAGGCCTATTCAGTGGAGCTGAGTGACCGAACAAGCAGTCGTCGATAACAAGTTGCTGCCTGGGCATCGTCATAGCCAGAGTATAGAATTCGTTACTTCCTACCAAGTACAGTATGTTGGGGTTGGTGAAACACCAGTTCTATTCAGCACAAATTGAAGCATCTGGAGCATATTTCTATAGTAACCTACCTAGTATCTCAAAGAGCACACTGTTGCTCTGGTGCTGTCGGAAATCCAGCCCGTTCTAGGTACAAAGGCTTGTCTAAAATAGTCGTAGCGTGAAAACCACGATTATCGAGCCATTCCTTGGTGGGGGGCTTGTGTGGGAGCACGCCGCAACTCCGTTTCAAACCTCATACCTGGTCCTTTGGGCCTTCTCATGATCACACAGCATAGATCTTCTTCGATTTGGGATCTTCTAAAGGTCATTTGAGATTTCACAGTGAACAGAGGGTGGTGGCTCTCAAGCCGCTGGGGTCCATTTTGCAGAGCGCCTTCCCCGCCCGTTGCACTGCCTCCTTCCTCGCAGAACATCAATGTCAGGACAGTGACGCCTGAGCGCAATCCACGAATGCGCCGTCATTCAACCCGACAACTATTTACAAGCTTCATTGATATAGCTGCTCGTTGAATCGAGCAACCAGGCTTTGGACATGGACTCCGATTTACCAGCGTAAGTGTAGTAGTACTTGCAGCTGAAGGCGAGCTGACGTCTATAATAGGCAACCAAACCTCCGGGTCACAAGTGCGTTCCATGTGTCGAATGCAAGCCAACGAGGGGGAACCACTGACGTGAAGTAGTTATTGCAGCCGATGGATTATACAAGAGAGATGTGTTCCGTCAGTGAATCTGTGATTGACGCCCCACGAAGATCTAACCTTATATACGCAGGCCTGCCTGATCCCTTCGCAGTTGCTACTGTGTCCGGAGAACAAACTAAAACAACATCTGTAATCAAAAAGACGTTGAATCCATACTGGAATGAGCATTTTGATATGTATGTCGGCTGGTGTTAAAGTTGATGGACCCACACTGACGAAGGCAGGCGAGTAAATGAGGATAGTATACTAGCTATCCAAATCTTCGATCAAAAGAAGTTCAAGAAGAAGGATCAAGGCTTTCTCGGCGTCATAAATGTGAGAATTGGCTCGGTCATCGATCTTGATGTCGGTGGAGATGGTATGACAAGCACTCTCTCACTAGTCTGTGTCAACTGCTTACAATATTACTCAGAGATGCTCACGCGTGACTTGAAGAAGTCGAATGATAACTTGATAGTCCACGGCAAGCTTATTGTAAACTTGTCGACTAATCTTACTACACCGGCAGCCCAACAGAACGCCGGTTCTGCCAGACCACAAGGAGGCATGTCTTCTAGCAATGGAGTTCCACCTATGTCTCCAATAGCAGCTTCGCATAATGGCGAAGATAGCACAAATGGAACTACACCTAGTTCATCAACGCTCCAGCCGTCGTCTAGCTCAACGCCGGCTACTATTCCTTCAACTTCGCCGCAACAGAATGGGCAAGGCACTGGTGGTGGGCGAAATTTGAGTACTTTTGAGGATAACCAAGGCAGACTCCCGGCAGGTTGGGAGAGGCGTGAGGATAACCTCGGAAGAACGTATTACGTGGACCATACCACTAGAACTACAACCTGGACCCGGCCAACTACTCAATTTGACCGCGGGGACCAACGTACGCGAATGGAAGCAAATACACAGATGGAGAGGAGAGCACATCAAAATCGTATGCTTCCTGAAGACCGAACAGGCTCAAACTCTCCGACTCCAAACGCCGATTCGGCAACACCTCCAAGCAGCGCTGCTCCAAATCAAGCTAACGCTGCTACCCTGATGGCGACTGGCGTCACTACTAGTGGAACAGGAGAGCTACCTGCTGGGTGGGAACAGAGGCATACACCCGAAGGAAGAGCGTATTTCGTCGACCACAACACTCGCACGACAACATGGGTAGATCCGAGGAGACAACAATATATCCGCATGTACGGACAAAATAACTCCAGTGGCGGTGCAACTATCCAGACTCAACCGGTCTCTCAGCTCGGTGCACTTCCAAGCGGATGGGAGATGCGTCTGACAAATACAGCAAGAGTCTACTTTGTAGATCACAACACAAAGACCACGACATGGGATGATCCACGATTACCATCGTCATTGGATCAAAATGTTCCACAGTACAAGCGAGATTTCAGGCGTAAGTTGATCTATTTCAGATCACAGCCAGCTCTTCGTATACTTTCAGGTCAATGTCACGTCAAGGTCAGACGGTCGCACATATTCGAGGACTCTTATGCAGAGATCATGCGGGCAAGTCCTCAAGATCTGAAAAAGCGATTGATGATCAAATTCGATGGGGAAGATGGATTGGATTACGGCGGTCTTTCAAGGTGAGCTAAGTCAGTTTCATGTTTCTCGGTTCATGGCTTACACATTCACAGAGAGTTTTTCTTCCTCCTTTCGCATGAAATGTTTAACCCTTTTTACTGTTTGTTTGAATATTCTGCCCACGATAACTATACTCTGCAAATTAATCCGCACTCTGGCATCAACCCGGAGCATCTTAACTACTTCAAGTTTATTGGACGGGTCGTTGGATTGGCTATATTCCATCGACGTTTCCTTGATGCATTCTTTATCGGTGCTTTCTATAAAATGATACTTCGCAAGAAAGTAGCTCTATCCGATATGGAGGGCGTGGACGCGGATTTCCACCGCAATCTTACGTGGACTCTTGAAAATAACATTGAAGATATACTTGAGCTCACATTCTCCACGGACGACGAGAGGTTTGGTGAGACGGTCACCATCGACTTGAAACCCAATGGGCAAAATATCGACGTAACCAACGAAAACAAAAAAGAATATGTGGACCTCATAACGGAGTGGCGTATTCAAAAGCGAGTAGAAGAGCAATTCAACGCCTTCGTCGCTGGCTTCAATGAACTGATTCCCGCGGACCTTGTCAATGTTTTCGACGAACGCGAGCTGGAGCTTCTGATCGGCGGTATTGCCGATATTGATGTCGATGACTGGAAGAAGCACACAGATTACAGAGGTTACACAGAACAAGATGAGGTTATTAAAAGTTTCTGGACCTGCATCCGCTCTTGGGATGCGGAACAGAAGTCCCGTCTTCTCCAATTTGCAACTGGCACCTCTCGTATTCCTGTCAACGGGTTCAAGGACCTTCAAGGAAGCGACGGACCTCGCCGGTTTACTATCGAGAAGTCCGGGTCCGATAAAGCACTACCGAAGTCACATACATGGTAAGTTTTTCCCTTATGAACTATATAGTTTGTTCTCGGTTGCTGATTACATGGAAAGTTTCAACCGACTGGATCTACCAGAATACAAGACCTATGAAGCTTTATCAACCAAACTGCTTATTGCAGTCGAAGAAACCGTGGGCTTTGGACAGGAGTAAGGTTGCTTAACATATTACTCTGGGCGATGCTTCGGCAGAGAAAAGGGGGGAAGACAAATGAACCAGCAGACTTTGTACACACGAAAGAGAGGCGTTTGGACCCGCAAGTTTTAAGTAAGCGTATGAGTTTTCAGGTGACAGAAACAAGCAGACCAATTCGTACCGTATAGGTACGTTTCTTGGCTGCTGCTACGATATTGGAGATTAAGAGAATCGAGCCCGCAAATGGGGTGGATCTAGCGGAGTATGGAATCAGCTTAGAAGAATATATTACGATTGAGGAAACTTGTTGTTTTTTGGTCGATTGAAAGAACAATAACAAGGCACGGGGATGGATAGTCGGTCGTAGGTTGCGGAGGTGGTGATTTCAACAGGAAATATCAACCAAACAGAAAGTTCAACGACCGAGAGTAACTCAACCTGCACACGACTCTCATATTCTACCTATAAAGTCGAAGAAGGTACCCGGGCCGTATAGCAAAGCCTGGTGCTCGACTTTATCGAGCTACGATGATAAATTTTTTTTGTCTCTTTTTTTTTACATAACTTAGCAGATAAGACGAGTTAGGCGGCGAGAAGGTGGCAAGGGATTGTAATGGTCGGTCAAAGGCCTTAAGCGGCGAACCTTGGGGGGCAGTATTTACTATGCTAAGCGAATGAAGTTTTCATGCTTTCAAAAATCTCGATCTGATAGTAGAGCCATCTATTGACTTTCTCGGAACGGTGGTACAAAAGACTTCCTTTGGAACGTTTCTTTCCTTCCATCTACTTACTCGCCTTGTCGAATGCTTGGGCGTCGCGGACGCCACAGAAGCACATGTACAACAGAACCACCACGTTCCGAAATCGCATCGTGCCGTATCGTGTGCCTTGAATCCACCTTTCTCTTCGTTTTTCACATGGTACCACTTTCTTATCGATAGGCGGTGTGCTCGATCGTACTGAGTCAGTAGGAGATTGTGTACATTCGTAGATCAATTGGTGTCTATCCACAAACCTCAAGGAACAACAAAAAATGGTTCTCGAAGTCTGGTACAAATACCGTCACTGCCAGCGAACGAGTCTGAAAAAAGTGGAACGTTGAAAACCTTTCGGTGCCTCGGTCGGAGATTTTGCGTGTGCCCATTCCGGTGTTTTGCTCCTACTATCCTACCTTGCCGCCTTCTGTGGGTTTAATTTAATTTTGATTATCTAGGCAGGCTCGGCTAACGGCTGGTGTGTGCGTGTGTTTGTGTGTATGTGGCTTACTTATGGTTATCATACCGTTCGTTAGTAGATAACAGCATGCTCGGTTTTGCGTTTAGCCTCCCTTTTAGAGCATGTATAGCTCCCTCTTCTACAACGGCATCTGCACGCGAGAGGGACGGAGCCTGCAAAGGATGGAATTCATTGGCTCCACTGTATATGCTACTCGGTCCCACTTCAGTAGTGGGATAGAAGACTTGTCTTTGTTTATTGTTTATTACTCCGAGGTATGACAGCAGCAGCAGCAGTGGTAGGGACAAACTGGGTGACGATGACGCTGCTGGTTGGCGGTTGAGCAGAACCGTGGGGGAATGCAGCAGATCCCACACACTGTGGAATCTGGCACAAGAATAAAGTGTGTTAATTAGGATTATACTTGTTACATAGAGTTGTTGTGCATGTAATGCAGGATCATGGGGGTCTCATGACTTCCACTGTATAACTTTCTATACTACAGAATCTGCAGTACTGCCAACTTAGTAGTAGGTACTCTGTATTACGTTTGCGTCTTTGCTCTATAGAATAGATTATATTGAGACACAATTAGAACACTGCCTGCAACGGAGGATTTCAGTCCATTGCCCCTTTCAGGACGGAAGGAACATTCGCAGCCTCTTGCGCTGTGTTCCCCTTACACAAACCTCGCCGTCAGTCAGTCAGTCAGTCAGCTGCCGAGCCTCTGGGCAACCGCTCCATGGGGAACGCGTGTCGGGGGCCGAATGAACCATTGAAACAAAATGGAGAAGAGGATACAATCGACTATTCACTACTATCGAATATTGTGTTCTAGTAAGAACAAGTAGTGATGAGGCTGTGCATTAAATTTAACGTACTGCGCCAGTGCACAGTCACAGCGCAAAATGTCAATAATATGTCCACCGGGATCAGCAATACTAATAACAAAATTCAGAGACAACAAACAGATCGATCGACTGACTGACGCGGACGCCAAGTGGTTCCCAAGGATGCGGGATTCAGTACCTGACTTTCCCTTTTCTTACCTCAGACACCAGAATCCTTCCCTTTTCCCTTCCCTTCCCTTCCCTTCCCTTTCTTCTATTCCCTTTGGGAACAGGCAAGGATTTCGTACACTTCCTCTTGTTGTTTTCCACAAAGTTTAACCTACAAGATCTTTCAATAATGTAACGGTGACAGCACACCCTCGTAGGTCGGCTCCATCCCGCAACGTAACGTCGGTGAATAACTATCAACTTTAAAAAAAAAGGGCCTAAATACCTAGGTATCTAGCCCGGCCGATAGGCTACCGGGCCACCCTCCCACCCTAGGAATACGAGGTGTCGCCGTGTCGGGCCGGCGATCACTTTTTTCCCCCCCCTGCCTACTACGATTTAAATCGTGACTGTGAGATCGTCGCCGCCGCGTTACATCACGGAGTGGCAGCTAGATGGCTTGCTAAAAGCTTCATCGGTGATGCGCGCGTATTCGGTAGAAGGCACCCGTAGAGAAACCAGAAATGGTCCCCCCATTCATCAGTATTCTCATTTCTGAAAGAATGTATCTGCTATCCCTCCAAAATCATACGAACTCCTTATCATTAGCCATCTACGCGCTCCGTCATGCTGCATCTCGCATCCCCCCTTCTAATTCAACAGGCTGACAGTGCGCAGCTGTTCGTAGTTGGTAACTCAGTATGTCGTGCTCCCCCAGGATTATACAACAAGCCGCCAGTTTATAGCGAGACGAGCACCAACATCCCACCGGGCCACATCAGCCACCCGCTTCGGCGGCCTGCTTGCCAATCTGAAACAGTGTGCGCTTCCACCAAGGAGCAATAGTATATTACCATTAATGGAGGGCGGGTGTGTTTAGGGTTTGTGTGTGTGTCAACTACTGGTTCGTACTGTACTATTAAATAATGTTGTGCAGGGAACTACGAAGCATTATAGTGTTTTTTCGGTCAGGAACCAGGAGTAACAGCAGCAGCAGCGTCAGCGGTGACAAGAAACTCTGATTTTTCCTTACGAGAGCGCTTATGCGCCTTTTGGTGGTTGGATTTTGGGGTTCGGCCCTTTGTGGTGGGACGAGGGGGGTTGGACAGAGTGTGAGAGCGTGGAAAAAGGGCCAATGGCGGCGTGGCTGCCCCTGGCGCTAGGCGGGTTTAGGGGCTGGGCTTAGGGGAAGTTTGTCTCTGTGTGTGTGTTGTGCGTGTGCATGGATGGAGCCATGGACTGCTGCTTGCTCTCTGTATGTGTCTGTCTTCCCCTTTCCACCGCCCGGGCTGTTTCTGTTGTGTGTTAGAAAGCGAATGCGTATGCCCAGTGGCCGCCCCCCTGCCTGATGTGTGCTGGGCTTACTGGGCTCTTTGGAGAGGATCGCGGGATGAGAAGATGCTGCCAGGGGGTTCCCTTGCACCCGTGCCCGTTTCCTGTTCCTGTTCCTGTCGTTCCTGTTGTTCCTGTGCCGGGGGGGTCTGGGGTCTGGGATAGCAAACTCGCCGTGGGCCCCGTCGCCCTATGGCTTATCCTCTGGCACACAAGTGACAAGTGACAAGGCTTCCAAGTTCCCAGCTAAACCCTGCCCGTCGGTTAACCCGTTCCAGTTTCTGCTCTCAACTCTCCTCCTCCACCTCTCCTCTCTCTCTTCTCTACCTTCTTTTACACTCTCTCCACCCTCATTCAGACTCTCTCCCTCACATTCCTTATTTTCCCGATTCATCTCGACGTCGAGCGTCGTTGACTCTTGGCTCAGTCCACTCTTTTATTTCCAATGGTATACTAAGGTCCCTGTCGACCAAGACTGTGTATACACACACATACACTCACACGCTCATTTCTGGCAAATCAGCCTTCAATACCGCTCTTTAACCCACCCAATAACACACCGGAAAGAGACAGAAAATCTTTCGTCCTCTCACTAGAAGAAAACAAAAATCAAGTCCAAGACTAACCGTCATTTTCGAGCCTCGAGTCTCGATCGTCTCTCTTGATCTTTCCTGTCTGTCTGTCCCAATTGGTCCAAAACTTCCACGGCATCGTCTTTCGGTTCAACCATCGCCAGCACACACACATACACAGGCATCCCAATTCGGGTCGAACAGCATACGCGGTCTCAGTTTCGTTCTCTCTCTCAGTCTCCACGTGAACAACCCAAGAAAGCAAACCCAACCCAATCCCAACACCATATATCAAACAAATCCCCACCTCCAAATCAACACTCGTCGACCCCACGGGCCCTCCATACGAAACCCTCCAGCAATAAGGACACCTCGGCCTCTCTCGCATTCCTCCCCGGAACCAGACCGAGTCCCTCTCACACATAAACTCTCTCTCTCCACCTACAGCGCTCCCACCACCACCAACAACAGCAACCATGCGCTCCCTATCCCTCCTCCTCGCCGCCCTGAGCGCCCCTCTATCCTCCGCCCTACCCCTCCAGCAGGACCGCGCCCTCCTCCAACCCCGCGAAGTCGTCGACGGCATCGAATGGCACACGGTAACCGAATTCGTCGTCAAGACGGTAGACGTCTACACAACCGTCTGGGTAGACCCGGCCGACCTCCCGCCAACACCCACCCCGACTCCCTCTCCGTCCCCACCTCCCTCCCCGGCGCCCCAGCGCGTCCCGGAACCGCAAACGCAACCACCACCGCCACCTCCATCTCCAACACCATCCTCAGGCCTCCAGGCGCTGCAGATCTCCCAGAACACCCCCGCGCCTGCGCCCCCGCAGCAGCCGCCCACTCAAGCACCGGTAGCGCCACCGGCACCGTCGCCAACACCGAGTCCAAGCCCAAGTCCAGTTCCAGCACCTGTCGCGCCGCCCGCGCCAGTAGCCTCACCGCCAGCACCTGCACCTTCGCCGGTGTCTCAGGCCCAGGCCCCGCCTGATGACGGCAACAGCGGTGGCAGCAGCAACAGCGGTAGCGGTAGCGGTAGTGGAGGTGGAGGTGGAGGCGGGGGCATAACCCCCAACATCTTCGCCTCCTTCTCCAACCCTTTACCAGGCGCCACCGCACCCTACACCTGCCCGGGCGGCACCTGCACGGGGGACATGACCTTCTTCAACCCGTCGGTGGGCGTAGGCGCGTGCGGGTACAAGCCCGACGGCAGCATCTGGACGGACGAGGACGACGTGGTGGCCATCAGCATCAAGATGATGGGGAGTTTGAGTAGCGGGGACGTTATGAATCCGTTTTGTGGGCGGAGGGTGAGGATCGAGAATACTGCCAACGGGCAGGTGGCGGAGGGGACGGTCGTGGATAAGTGCTTTGGGTGTGCGGGCGATGCGGATGTTGATTTGAGTCCGGCGCTGTATGATCGGTTGGCTGAGGCCGCGGAGGGGAGGGTTGAGGGGGTTAGCTGGAGTTGGATTGAGTAGAGGAGGCGTGGGGGGTTGGGTTGTGGATGGAAGGAAGGAAGGGGGGATGTCTTTTGGGTGGTTTCGGTTCGACGGGTCCCTGATTCGCATCTGATGTGATGATTTAACGGTTTTCTTTTTTTTTTCTATTCGATTCTTCTGACGATAGACTTTTGGTTCGGGACACGCAAGGGGCTCGGTTCTCTTCTGCTTGGACTTTTTTTTTTTCAGGTGTGATTGGATTTGGGGGTGATATGGGATGAGAGTCTCTGGAGAAAGACCTGAAAACGGAAACAGCAATGCACATTTGCCAGGTGCGATGTGAGAGGGGGGGGAGGGATCTGGCTTTGCGCCTTGGAATCTGGATTTCGATCTTCTCCCCCCTTTGATGAACCTGGTTTTGTCTTTCCTCCCAGTCCCTTCGTGGGAACGCCCGATGTGTGCATGCTCTGCACATCGTCCACGGGGCAAATACGGGGGGATACGATTTGATCAGATGACGATCATGGAATTTTTATGTTTCGACCGTAAATGGACAGACTGGAATGATCATAAACGTCGAGCTTCTTTCCAAAAATTCATTTGTGATCAATGTGGTAGATTGTGAGTGAAAGACGTGTGAAATATGATTGATGATAACCCCCCATGCTGGAGGTTTTGGCGCGAACTTGGAATCATGTGGTGCTCCGTACCTAGTGAGCAACTGCTACATCCAAGGAAGGGCGCCGGTGAAACCACCAAGCAACGCACTGATGGTCAGTCCTTCCGTGGCCGTGAAACCTTATAGGTCAACGAAATACCGTCGCGTGTTCTCAAGTGAGTATAATATACCTTAGCCGTTTCGTCCTGTCACTTTCTTCTTGCCCTGACCTCGATACTTTGTGGAGAATCACTTCAGAGGTAGCACTAGGTAGTTATTGCCCATAGTATCCGAAGCAAAGACCAAGGACGACCCTTTGGCAATTGTTTCCATTGTCATGTACACGAGCTAGCAAAATCCTCAGTCGGGTTTTGGCGCCCTTCATGGCCATAGGTTTATATATGTGTGCTAGTGAGTACTAGTACAGATCGTTGGATAACTGTATCGAACCCAAATGCACACGCTAAATGCTCTCTCTACAGTCAGGCTGATTTTCAGGCAAATTACTAACGCCTACTTTTCGCAATCCTACCTCATCCACCCGCAAGGTCGGCGCATATGGCAAAGATCGATTGTCCTGCCCCCCATTGTAGCTCTTGCTGCCTACTCAGGTATATAGGTAGGTAGGTGTGTACATTAACTAATGGTAAACCCCACCAGGGTCATGATAATCACTACACATTAATGTTCTAACCAACAAGTCGCGTTTCCGATTATGATATTAGGAAATAGCACTTTGTAACTACAGCGTGTTCTGGTCCGCTTGGAGTTTTGATGAAGAAGGTATCGTCAGCCTATGTGCGAGGGCACTTAACAAATGCACCTTCTTAGCCTTGCCCCGCATAGAAGTCCAACGTCGCCCGTCTCAATATCTCTACGCCAGTAACTGTCCTGTTCCGATTTAGCTTATTGAGATCATTGAACTTCCGTTGTGGGAGGCTGAAATGTTTTTTGAAAGGGATCGCGTCGTTGTTGCAGAGTCACCATCTTCCATGCGGAAGCAAGTATATGATAACCACAACATGTGGTACAAGAGGCTTTTCTGGCGGCTTGTATGTCAAAGGAATCGAATATATTACTGCATCATGCCCTCTTGGGATCCACAGCCGATTCTACCTCGGAGAAAGGCGCTCTCGATCTCCTCCAATGATGACGTTTCGGCATTCGATCTCCAAGACCGGTCGCCATTTTTTAGCAGGCTTCCACAGGAAATTCGGTTGATGATCTATATGCAATTGGTGGGGAACAGAAATTTACACATCTTCCTGCACGACAGGAAGGGAATCAGGCATGTTCGCTGTGTTCCGCAATCAGCAAAATGGTGCTGTTTTGACGCCTGTGAAACCTGGCGCGGATGGCAGAGCGGTAATTTAGATATTTTGGCCACGAAGCATGCACACGAGGATAAGATTTCATTCCTTCAGACTTGCAGACGAGTGTAAGTTTGGGCCTATAATCTATAAGAACCTACTGATCGCGGTCTAGCTATTCCGAAGCGATAGACCTCATGTATTCAACAAACACATTTGTCTTTGCAGACCAACGCACCGATATCATCCAGTTCTCCAAAACCGTTTTGCCGCAGCGACTAGAAAAGATGACTTCTGTGAGGTTAATATTCGACCTGCCTGATTCTGCCGAGCGCTATCAAGCTCTGATAACCACTCAAATCGAGCGGCATGTATCCGTCCTAAAGAAAATGAAACGTTTGAGAGAACTCAAGATAGAGTTCCTAACCCCGTACCATTTCCATTCGTCGGCCACACGGTGGATATTGGAGCCATGGAATTTGCTCGACCACATTGTAAGCTTCGAAATAACAATAGACTGGGTCGATTTTGCCGGAACGTTCGAAGACACCGCCAGAACTTTTAAACTTGTTAACAGAGCGAGGCCACTCTATGATTGGATCTGTTTCCGTTAGCTGGCCTTCAAAATAAATCAACCTGCAAGGCTGTTAATTCCAAGTTTTGTTAACTCTAGAATCTCTATTCCTTATTTAATGCTAGTAGCTCAAGGTTGTAATAACTGATACACATTTGTTTCTTTCGAAAGCAGGTATTGGCCGAAGACCTTTTTTCGATTTTGCCCAGTTATAACGGGAGCACACTAGAGTTGCGATTCCCCGAAGTTTCACCTCCAGACCTACCCATATTAAACATAGGATAAGTCCCAGGACTCAATCTCGATGAGGATGAGATGCCCAAAACACATTTTTGCACGAGCCAAAAAATGTTGGTAAGGCAAATACAAAACAATGAGACGGGTGTTTCGGCCAGGATCCACAGGCCTGCCGTAACCCACGGCCCTAATCATTGAGTCAGCCAATTCGAGGGATAGATACCCATCAAAGATAAATCGAAAAATCTTACCACTAGGGTCGCGCTCGTTTCCAGGAGAAGGTAAAGACAAGACAGCAGCCAACTTGCCAATTGAGACTGCGACTACGCTATGCTTCAGTTAGGTAAAGCTCATAATAAGAGAAAATTACCAAACCTTACCTATAACCAAATGTCAACGCAATAAAAATCCTAACTTTCGTACGAAGTCTCCATGGGGTTTTCCAAATCCTAGCAAGAGGCAATATCAAAATTAACAAATCGATAAATGTGCCCGTAGCAGCGTTGCCAATCCATTCGGCGGTCATGTCGTTGCACGATTTTCCGCTTAGACGCTCCAGCTCCCACCTTCTCTCCAGAGGGAAGCAATTAAATACCGTGGTGAATTGGACGACCAGGAACCAAATCCACACTATGACTTGCATTATCGTACACGCATACATCACTCTTCCTCCTACTTTTCGGAATATACGCGCATACAAGAAAAGAGCAGAACTCCTCGTTAATGTTACACCGCTGTTGAACAGCAATGTTCCAGCCCAAAGCCCTCTGACTATAGCTCTCTGATTTTCTAGCGAAAGTTGCTCCAAAGGGAGGGTCAAGCCTTTGTCTAGTAGCCAAAAGCCGACGCTACAATGAGCGCATACATTTAGCTTCTCTACGATTAGGTGGATTGCACTCAAGAAAGTTCGGGATTCAATTCGGACTTACGGCGGACAGAAAAACGAGCAAATCGTCAAACCAAAATCGCTCCCTGAATTTTTTAGGTTGTTCTACTGGGCGGACAGCCTGGTGCAAGAGACGGCAGCACAAGGCCACAGTGGAAACTGTGATAAACACGACCAACATGATCTTGACTTCATCACGTCGATCGATATGTTGTTCATCGGGTTGAACCAACATTAGCAAAGTATTAGTTGTAGACAAGACTTCAGAAACTCGGTTTACTCAGTATCTGCATTGAAAGGAAAAGTAATGGAAGAACGAGATATAGATAACCTGTTAGTAAATCAGGCGTAAGGCTACAGAGGTGACACAAACTAAATATTCCCAAATAGGTAACCGAGAACGTCATATACGTACAGCAGTAGGATCATCGAAAGTCTGTATATAACTCACTGCGCTCAGCCGTTCTCATTTCTACGCAAGGTTTGTTGTTACACGCCCAACAAATTGGGCGTCGGTTGTCTGACACGTGTTTACAGGGGCCCATTTCAGCCCATCAGATAAGCCCATCAGATAAGCCCGGCGGCAAAGCCGTGCTACCGCGCGAATTTTAGACGTTTCACGTATATAGCTAATGGTGGTCAGCGATGTTGGCTTACTCCCATAGTAATTTAGGCTCCAGTCCAACAAGTAAGGGGCCACTGCTCGGTCTCCTGTAGTACTTGGAATCGGAGTAATCGTGCTCGATTGCCGCTGTTATTGTGGGTTTCTTAAAGGAATGTTTAGGAGTTCTTAGAAGTGGGGAAGAGTACAAAGGAATATCATATTGCCTTCGCTTCATTCAAATTGAAGTATTTTCAAGAGAACATGGTTCGTAGAGCCGGATTCTTGAATACCGCAACTGCTATCATGTCCCGCGAATACCCGCGCATGCCTCTTGTACGCAAAGTTAAATAATCAACCCAAACAACGGCATGATAGAGTAGCCACTAGACATTTCATTAAGAGATATATCAGTCCTGCTACTTGGTAACACGTGCTCGAACTCTTGAGTCTACTTGACACGCGACCTAAAGCCTGTTAGTAGCTAGACCGAGGAGTGTTGACCCGCAGTCTTGAAATTTTGCTGCGAGAGTCTAGTAAGACATCATGGTCTCGTGGCTAAATTGCTAAAGATTCTGGAATAGCTCCCTTAAGGATTTTATTAACATGGACTTTGGCGATTTTGCAAGATTGTCTCGCACACTAGTATCGAAACGGGCAAGCGAACGACGTATGACCCCCTCCGCTCCTTCCGATGCCTTACAGCTACGCCGTGGCCTTGAAAACCTCATTTTCATCCATATTGGAAGACATTGCAACTATTATCAGATGGAGACCATCGTTTTATTCGTCGAAGTTATGCATCTATCCCTGCTAAATTAATCGTTGGATGAAATTGATACTTGTCAAAAGGCCAAGCCACCTTGAGACGTCATGTATACCATGATTGCCATTAAAGGAATCCTTTAAACGAGCATATACGACTTATAAACTCAATCTCCGGCATGGTGTAGGGGTCAACATATCGCATTTTCAAAGCATTAAGCAAAGAGGTTGCGTAGCCCCGGGTTCGAATCCCGGTGCCGGATAGACAAACCCCAATCTATGATTTTACATAGAAAATTTTTGCACAGATTCTTTAAGCCATTAATATATAAACTCGACTGTCTTCTTTTTCTTTTGTGTGCTTCCGCTACGAAGAAAACTCGCTGTATTGAAGACTGTGCCGCCTCGTAGCCCTCTGTTAGAAGTTGTGACTCATTCGCGATTGGCGGGCCGTACCGCTTTTGCTTCAGCCACAAGCACTCTTTGCGATCTAGATAGCACAGAATGGTGCTTCTTAGATTTGTATTTGTACATTGCGCTTCGGTTGTTTGGGCCGCACGTCCGTTTCTTAATGAGCCGGATACAGGGTTGGTTGTTCATGAATGCGCACCTTTGGAATTGCTCACTCATTTGCTGTAGGTTTCCGGAGTTTCTGGGCCCAAGTTTCCCGGAAGGCGAGCTACCGAACCTGGGGGACATTTGGTGTCTGAATGACTTTGACTATGCTGCAAGAAACTTTCTAAACGGTACAGCGTACTCATGGATCAGACACGGAGTAGGCGGAGAGTACACTTACCGCAACAACATGGAAGTATTCGCCCGCGTGGGATTCAAGCCTAGGGTTCTCCAAGGTCCGTCAAATTTTGTTCAGAGTATGAGGTAAGTCAGAATGCGATCTCTTGTAGCTACCACTGATACCAAGCGGCACATCCATCCTCGGGTACAACTTCTCAGCACCATTCTTCATTAGTCCAGCAGCCGCTCCGGGAGCTGTTGGTGGATTTGTACCTGAAGAGCGCGAACTGGGTTTCATCCGAGCCGCAAACAGAGCTGGCATTCTGTATGTTCCAGCGCTCTATGCCGAAATGACAATAGAAGAGATGGCTCAGGCAAGAACGAACTCATCTCAAGTCATCTTCCAACAGGTATGAACGACTAGTTAGCAGTTGGTAACCTCGGAACTAATTCCTCGAAAGGTGTACACCCAGAGCAATCAGTCGTATAATCGATACATTCTGTCACGAGCCGAAAATGCCGGCTCAAGAGCGATTGTATGGACAGTGGACAACCCTGCAGATGGCAACAGAATACGTACTTCCCGGTACGGCTTCCCACCGACCGAAGAAACTATGCCATTTACCTGGGAGTTCTATCGTGAACTAAGGAACATGACTAGCCTTCCGATCATACTCAAAGGGATTACATCCGTAGCGGACGCTCGAAGAGCAGTCGACGAGGGGGCTGCTGGCATCATCTTGTCTAACCACGGTGCTAGACATCTCGATGGAAGCCCATCGGCGCTCCAGACCGCTCTCGCCATTCACGATGAAGAGCCCGATATCTTCAAGCAGACAGAGGTGCTCGCGGATGGCGGAATCAGGTACGGAACCGATGTCCTGAAGCTATTGGCATTGGGCGTGAAAGCGGTTGGCTTAGGCAGGCCGTTCGTGTATGCTAATCTGTACGGGACACCCGGGGTACAGAGGGCCATTGAGCTGCTCATGCGCGAGATTGTTCTCGATGCAATTAACCTTGGACTCACCGGGTTAAATGAATTGGACACTTCCTATGTGAGTTGTTCGGTCACCCCTGGTTAAGGACTAATTACCGACAGAAGAATCCTAGCTTGATTATGGATATTTGCGATCTAATGAGTGGGAGATGTGGTAGCAGTGCGCATAACTATCTTGGTAGAGTAGAGCGTCCATCGTGTAAGACTTGACAGACGCTGGCGGGCATTAATGGCTGGTTTCTCGTAGTTGAATTTCCGGGTTCAATAATAATTCATCATTAGCCTTCCCCGAGGCAATAAATGTAATGTCAGAATTCGTCCGCAGCAAAGGCATACAGCCCCGAAGCCCCTTGGTGGCTGGCAGTTCCTTGATGGTCTGTGTTTGATTTCACCAACAGCTAGAGCAAACAGCATTTGTTAACGTCCTCACATAATGTGGTATAATATTTATTGTTTCGTTGAAAGGAGCGAGATTTCTACTTAGAAGCGTGGCGGCCAAAGAATAGTTATTGTGCTATCATTTTAGTTTATATTACGAAATAAGGCAATTTCTGGTATTATCAGGCAAGATGGCCGAGTTGTAAGAATTCCTGCTTGAAGTTAACATAACCAATTCTAATCCTAATTACAGGGTTATGGCGCCAGGTTAAGGTTTACCTTAGCATCATATTCCTGGTCTCGAAAGGGGCGTGGGTTCGAGTCCCACTCTTGTCATTTTTTGGGCCCCCCCCCCGATAAGAGTGGGATTCGAACCTACGCCCTTTTCGACGCCCTTTTATAAAAATAGCACCCCCAGGCAGGGTAGCCAATGTATTATTGAAATAGAAACTTCTATTAAGCCTATAAAAGCGCATTTATTATTTACGATCCCTGAAGGAGACGATTTGGTGCGGGTGGGGGCGAGACTGTCAAAAAGATATAGCCCAAGCAGGGATCTCTCTAAAATATGGCGCCGGCGACATCGACGACAATGCTGTACTTTAAATGGTACGGTTTTTTTACAGCTTATATATACATAAGGCGGATAAAATTCAACCTAGTGACGGGCCTAGGAAATCTGCGACGTCAGCGTTTCAACACCTACTCATACAAATCATTGTCATCAAACAACTCCTCCACCTCCTCCTCCTCCTCCTCCTCATAATATACTTAAGCTCCTCCATCTTGATAACACGAGTAAAGATCTTTTTCGTTACCTTCCTCAGGAAAAGAACCTGGAGTATCTTCTCTATCTCGTCCAACCAATACACCAACACTTTCATCGGTAGGGTCTTCCAAATTGTCTGCCTCCTGTGCAAATGGGTGCTCGTACGTAGTGCCAACGGTAACCAATTCTTCTTCCAAAGCTTTGAAAAATGACCTTTCTCCATAACACGCCTTCTCAGCCTCTCGTAGGGTGTCGTATGCTTTTATCATTGCCTCAGTAGCGGCTTCCTCCCAGTAGTTCAAATAAATGTCTCGTCTAATAGGATCCTCGTTGAATAGTTCTCCCATAGAGGCGAAGACAGTAGGATCATCCCACCGACGACGCCCAACTAATGCATCCGAAATAGGGTCAAATGATGGGATGGGGAATGCCCCAGGGAATGGAAATGGTATCTTGGAGAACAGGTTAGGCAAACCAGATGGTGTCGATGGACCCATGGTAAGGTTTCTGTGTGAAGTTGCTAAATCGGACCAGGTTCCTGCCTCTGGTGCCTCCAGAAAATCGTAATCTGCCGATATTTTGATGAACCAGGGTAGAATGGTACGTCTAATCCTATCGGTAGCACCTGTACTCCCATGTGGTAGGTGAGGCATGGATACGCGTACTGTGCCTCGGCTGCAAGGTTGTGTTTTAAAATCAGTCTTGTAGCGTTTGATATCCTCCGAAGTCCACATTCGAGGCGTGATCCTTATCACTTGCCCATTAGGTATAGTGCGATTGTGTTTAGCATATCGGTCTTTGACATCGTTCCACCAAGGTTTGAGCTTATCTAGCTTGTGCATACCCATCAATAGAACGGTACAACTGGTATCGTCTTCATCGTCGAAAGAGAGGGAGCCTTGAATCATGTTAGGGCACCTTCCTCCCAGTAGAGCATCGATATTGAGGTCAATATGTTTGAATTCAGTGTTGTCCCCTGGGTGTGCGTATTTGGTGTAGTACGAGTACGATATCAAACGTTGCTCATGATCCGGACGTAAACAGACATAGGTAAGATAGTAATGTGGACTCATTCGTACTATTTGCTGGATGATCGAATGAATCATGACACGGCACCATCCCCAGTTGGCATCTCCGTTTCTCATATTAAGATGCCAGTGATACATTTCGAACTCTTCAAGTACTAAATCTAGCAAGTATGGCTTATCGAATAGCCAAGAAAATAATCCGCTAAGAGCAATAGTTCCATCACGATCCCATTGACAATAGCCATGTCTGAGAATAAGGCTCCCTGATGAGCGACTACGGCCCTCAGGTGGTAACCAATTTTGAATAGCCACACTCGAAAGTATAGGCATAAAG
>JANIPN010752177.1:0-10820 GCA_027478595.1 Erythroxylum anguifugum
TTATATAAAACTAATAATATATTATTGATTATTAATAAAGTATAGTAAAATAATATTTATTAATTATAAATAAATAATTGTATAATGTAAATAATGATCTATGATAAATTGTAGTCATGTCTTTTTAAGTCATTTTACACATAAACAGTTAATATTAAACAACTAATTTTACCAAACATCTTTAACAAACAGTTAATACAATCCGCTGGTCAAATCAGCTAATAGAATCAGCTATTAGCTAACAGCTAATGCAATCAGCTGATTGCCAAACAGGGCCATTAGCTAATAGCTGATAGAATCAGCTAACAGCTAATGCAATCAGCTGATTGCTAAACAGGGTCCAAACAAAGAAAGAATCGAGAAGAAATGTACTTGTGGTGGGATCGGAATGAAGTCGAAGTCGAAGTAGAAGGAAGTAGGAAGGCCTTTTTTGTTAATTCTACTCTAGGAAAGGCAAACAACATATAGATCTGAAGGCAGACGAGCAAGAGATTAGTAAAGTAGTAACCAATCTTAACCTATTTCTTCATTACCTAAACACGTTTGTCTATAGAAACGGAGACGTGGAGAGGCAGGGAGCAGAGTGGGAGTGGGACGACAATTGTGAGAAGAAAGACAGGAAATTCATATTTCCGGTTAAAAAAAGAGATTGATAATTTGAGTAATTTTGCTTAAGGTTGTTGGGCTTCTGTAATTGGAGGAAGAATTAATTGGACAAAGCAATATATTGGAAAAAGCAATACTTGAGATTGATCCTCCACGATTTCCTCTTCCATTTTTTCCTAAACTCCACATCGGACATATCTAAGTTGCCTTTATACAAATTACGAGTTTCTATCCTAACTAGAAGTTTAATTGTTCCCATCCAATACAGTTTTAGTCTCAAATATTACCTTTTCTAAGGGATTGCTTTGTCCAGTTAATTCTCCATCTAAAACTCCTCTAAATGTCTATAGTGACTTTGAATGTGAAGGACATTAATTGCCCCAAGAAATAGCAATCCTTAAAAGACTTTATTTTAGAAAATAAACTTATGCTGATGGGGTATTTTTGGAATATAAGCTTAAGTAGGAGTATATGACGAAGTTGAAATTCTTAAGCAAACACTGGAATTTTTTATCTAATCACCAATACCATTGCTATGGAAGAATAGCGATTTTCTTTGACCTAAAACAAGTTAAAGCCAATATTCTACAAGCAGGTGATTAGTTGATGCATCTAAAGATGTGATTTTATCAAGAATGTCTGAGAGTAATCGTATCCTTTGTGTATAGATCTATCTTTTCATTTCAAAGATAAGTGTTATTGAGTAAACTCATTTGGAGGCTGTGTATAAATGACTATCCAATTCCATAATTGGGAATAAAGCCTATATTTATGTATTTGTTGCATTGGAATGATTCTTGATCTTTGATCTTATTGAAGGAGGTTGCAAGATGTGTACTCTAATGCTCTTTTTCTATTAATAACTCTAATCCTTATTACAAAATGAAAAGATGTAAAACTAAATTAAAACTTCTTTTTTAAAGGTTTTATGTCTTTTTAAAAAGGCTTTTCAATTAAGAATATGATATAAGAAATGAACTTGTACCATATTATCTCTATGCAAACTTTCTATAGTGGAACACGAGCTTTAACACACTTGTATTCAAGACTATGTTTAACATTATTTCTTCTCATCATGCCACACGAGCTCTCACCATTATATAGGCTTTCAATTGGTTATATAAATGGTTGTTCTTGTTCACCAAATTTCTATTAGAGAACATGCCTTATCACATAGATGTGTTTAATCTTTCAACCATTTATTTCTGTTCAATGTGGAACATGCTTTGGCATATGGGCATATGTTAAGCTATTTAAGCCAAAATTGCTTTTTCTTTATAATGTTTCTTATACCTCCTCCTATTCTTGGTTAATTTTATTTCTTAGTGATTACTTAAGACACAATATAAAATCAATCAAATTATGGTATTTTGCATGGAAGATATAGTAAAATATTTGGCAAAATATTTGCATATTTCATGTAATGTGGTGTCAATAAGAGATATCTTAAATAAAGTAAAGTCACCCTAAGTGTTAAGATGAACCTTACCTATCCATCCATAATGTTAAACTATTGAATTGCTTAAGACTATATATTACATATAATCTAAATTTTGTTCCATAACAAAGATGAATACTGATAGTTTAAAAAAAAGATTGTGACATGTTAAATCATTAACTTGATTCTATATTTGGTTTAAAGCCTTTGTTTAATAGTTAACAAAAGAATGAAAGAGGATTTTGGGAGATTATTATGAAACCAAACCAAGTTTTGCTAAGAGATTGTGTAGTGGTAACCCAATTTATATTTCTATATATGACTTATTAGTGAATTTGAGAGAGAGGTGCCTCAACAAATAGCCAATTCCTCTATGATTGAGTTGGAAGAATAAGTTAGGAGTTTCATAGGTCAATTCTAAGATTAACCTTATATGATAGCTTCTGATGCATGTAAAATGCACCAAAAAATAAAACCTTACTTTGCACATTAAGATTTACAACAGTAATGAGTAGGGATTGTATCCACAGGGAGTGTACATGAAGCTTTTGTAATGAAAAGAATCGGTGTTTGGGATATAAGGGTTTGGTTAGATGCAATCAAGAAAATAAATTAAAATTAAATTAATGAAAACAAATCAATTCAAACAATTGAATATTGACAAAATTGATGAATGCGTTTAAATTTTGGTTCTTGGTTCAATCTCGGCCTACACACAAATAAACATACTTCATTGTCTTGTTATTTTCACACCTATCTCAGAAACTATTAATCGTAGAATAACAATAGGCTTTGTTAACTCCAATTTTCCCTTAGATCTTACAAAAACACCCAGTAGAAATCCTACTGAGACGTGGGATTTGGGAAGGTCTATTCTTACGCATCTTACCTCTAACTAATAAAGAGGTTGTTCCCTCTTAAATCTTGTTTAATCAAAATAAGCTCTTTCACTAAACCTAGATATCGAACAACCTAGAATAAGCTCTCTAGATTTAGTAGGAAAGCCACAATATAAACTAGGAAAACAAAATAATCTAGATAACAACCACATAAGCTTGGGTTATTTAACCTATGTTATGTTATCCCTAATCATTTAACACCATTAGTTTACCACAGATGAATCGAAAGCATAATTATTATGTATTTTATTAAAGATTCTGGAAAAGGTTTATATTTATAAGCAAAAAATAACATAAACAATCTCCAAAGAGAGAGAGAGTCAACAATACACAATGAAGAGATGCAAAATTGGGATCTTTGGCTTCGATTTCCCCTTCAAATAGAAAGGAGGAAAGATTATTCCTCCATGGATCTCAAAGAAGTAAGTGTTATGCTTCCTTTCATGTTCCAAAAATGATTGATGTTATGTTTAGCTGCTTAAATGTCTACTTATAGCAAAAATTAGGTTTTTGGGAAGATGCGCAGTTGGACACATAGTTGTGCATGAAATTATATCTCACAAAAACACTCATTTCGTGATTATACATAGCTATGCATCTTGCAGATCGTGTTGAATTCTTCATTTTCTTGAATTTTATTATCCTATATTCATCCTAATCTATCTCCTTATAATTCCATAAAGACAAATGAGTTTGAACATCAAGAGGATGTCTCAAAGAATGTGCTTTTAACTCATTTTAGCTCTTCTGCTTCCAACTTATACCTAAAACCAAATATGAACCAAATTGAGTATCTGAAGTATTTCATAGCATTAATCACTAAGTGTTATAAAGTACATGTATAATTAATTAAGCACACATCAACTTCCTAATACAAGCATAACTAACCCAAAATAGGGAATCTATTGTATGTATGCTTGCAGCAATCATAAGAGCTAAAATTAAAGAAATTTTGGAGGCAAATATTTATCTTTTATTGAAGATAATCTTCAATATAAATGTGACCCAAATCGTGTCTAACTTGACAAAGTTACAAGTGAAGCCATAATTTGAGGCACGATTATGCCTTAGACTATGCCTAATATAACATAATTATAAGAAGATCCACAGTCTTAGTATGGACATGTCTTAGATTACAGTCATTAGCATCAACATATTTGTGACCAACATAGCCTAATCCATGGTCATGTCCCAGGCTATGCTGAATTAAAATTCTTTTTTTTTTAAATTTTGTATTTAAGGCAACATTCTTTCAATTTGAGACAGTTTTGAGGTATTTATTTTTTGAGAACTTCGAAGCTTCTTTGCCTTGTTCTTCGTAAAACTTTAGAGTTATCAAAGAATTCCCTTTGTTTAACGTTTATATACTTTGAATTTGGTTCATTATAGTATCTAAGTTAATTCTTTTATACATTTATCTTAGGTTTCTTAGGTTTGATTCAAACATGTTTATGGTCTTTAGGGTATATTCCTAGATAGGTTCATATAAGTTGGTATCAGAGCATAATTCTAAATCATGTAAAGCTATCCTTTTCATTTTTTATTGTTCAAATTATGTTATATTGCTTAAAAAAGGCATAGAAAATTGTATTCCTTATAATTCTTTTTTTTCTTACGTAGTTTACTTATTTTTAAAGTTTGGATAAAAAAATTAAATTCCATTATCTTTTTATTTGTAAGGTTTACCTATCTCCACTTTTGTGTTAGGATTTCCTCTTTTTTCAATTCCTTTCTTTTTCCATTCCTATCAAATTTTCATATGGTTATAAAAAGAAATAAAATAAAATAATGAAAGAACTGTTACTTTAAGAAATCATTTCCAAATATAATTTCAAATTCTTTCTAATCTTTTGTGATTTACTTAATTTCCATATTCTTTGCTTAACTTCTGAGTTATCTCATATTGACCAATACTTCTTAGGTTTTTTCAAAAATTCACAATGTTAAATTCTTAGTTGAGTTTGTTTAGTTCTTTAAATAACTTATGAAGGAAAAAAATATGAGTAGTTTGTCATCCTTGAGAGTAAACACATGAGAGAGCGTATGAGGAAAATGTTTTTACTAACTTTTCTTACAAGATATTAAATATATCTTCGAAAGGAATTTCATCATGAAGGAGAATGAAAGAGAACTCTTCCTTTATATAGGGTATGCAATAACAAGATAAGAGAATGAATATGATGTATGTTAAGGTTACAAATATGGTAGAGAAGCAATTACAGTAAAATTTTGAATTAAAAGGGAGACGACATCACTGAGTTTATAATGATGGGAGGTATACTAGGCATAACTTAATAGTTCTATAAGAGGCTAATAAGAATAATGATGCACTTAAAGCTAATGGCCTTGATTTAGCCTTTGAGGTTGAAGGGTTAGGTTTAGAACTCGAAGAAGAGTTAGGCATAACTGGTAGTACAAGAGGGAACATAAGTTGGAGAAGGAGAACATAAATTCTTTTTAAGTATAGAAATGATCTTAAAGCTTTTTTAGAAAACATTTTCCTCATACGCTCTCTCATGTTTCACAGTAGACATAAATATAATTGATCTTTGAATTCCGTGGTTACTTAGAGGAGAAAAAGATAAAGCTGGCAGTAGTAGAATTTAATGATTATAAAATAATTTAGTGGGATCAAATAATTACTAATATGAGAAGAAATCATAAATGACTTTGAATAAATTAAAGGCTCTTATGAGGAAGAGATTTTTTTCCAAATCATTATTACATGGACTTGTATCATAGGTTACAAAATTCTTACCCAAAGTTCAAAGAGTGTGAAAGAATATCATAAGGAGTTGGAAGTAGTCATAATATAAGAAAATGTAGAAGAGGATAGAAAAAAGACTACAATAAGATTCTTAAGTATGATGAATAGAGTTCTGGCTAATATAGTAGAGTTTAACATTATTTAAAGTTGGAAGAGATGGTGTATGTAGCTATATGAAACACTAAAGAATATCTAATTACTCCACTAATACTAGTGATTTTTGGATTCTTGATTGGAAAAAGGATGATAAAGATTCGTTTGAAGCAAGATGATGTCTATAATTAAAACACATGTAAAAACCCTCCCAAAATAGATTTATTAAATATTTTTAATTATTTAGGAATATGTTATATCACATCATAATAACCAAAGAAGAGGATTATCATCATGAAGGATGATGGAGGGGTGAAAAATGCAAATGATTCTAAAGAAAATGAATCTAAGCCAATATTTAAAGATGTTAGTGATAAAGGTGTTAAGTATGCCATTAAAGGCAAGATGTTTATTACTATAAGAGCATTAAATCTTTAAATTGAAGAGAATGATCTAGATCCACAAAGGGAAAAAAATCTATAATAGATGTTACAGTTATAACAAGGTAAATATTATGAATATTGTTGAAGGGACTCATACTAATATAGCTAGCATTATCTTTGTAAAGAAATTGAGTTTGCCTACTGTGAAACATACAAAGCCGTACAATCTTCAATGACTAATTGAATGTGGTGAGGTTAAGGTCACTAAACAAGTGTTTATTTCTTTCTTGGGTGGTAGATTCTATGATAGAATGTTATGTGTTATGTGGCCTATGCCTACTAAACCTTGGAAATTCAACAGAAGGGCCATAAAAGTTGGCATTGCAAATAGGTATTCATTTGTTATAAACAATAAATTCATTACTATTGTACCTTTAACACCTAAGTAGTTATATGAAGACAAATTGAGATTGAAAAGAGAGATCGAAGACAAGAAGAATGAAAAAAAATAAAAGGAAGAATAGCAAGAGGCTTCTTTATAATAACCAATCAATAATCGTACTTTTTTTACAACTATGCTTGCTTTCCTTTTAATGTAGCTGAACATTTAAAGAAAAACCTTTAAAGAGTGGGGATATAATGTGAGCATGACCAGATTAAAATAAGAAATACATTCCATACAAGTTTGGGACAATCATAAGAGCTAGAGTTAAAGGAAGTTTAAAGGCAAACACTTATCTTTAGTTAAACACAATCTTCAACAAGAATGTGGTTAAGACTATGTCTAATTTCACAAATTTATAGAAGGATCCATGTTCTCAGGCTCAATATGTATCTCAGATTGTTCTTAACTTCACTATTATAGAAAATATCATAGTATTAGTCATGGGAGAATGTCAAGTCATAAACAATATCATTAAATTATCCATAACCAACTTGACTTGGCTTATGATTATGCTGAATCAAAATCCTAATTTTTTATGATTCTTATTTTAGGCATGTTTCTTTTGTTTGAGATATTTTTTCTTTGAGAGCATTAAAGCTTCTTTCCTTTGTTCTTTATAAAGCTTTAAACTTATCAAAGATTTTTGTGTTACATTCAAATTATTTATTAATTTGGTTATTGATTCTTTATAATCAATAGATCAATTCCATCATACATTTGTTTTAGCTTCTTAGGTTTGATTCAAACTGATATATATGTCTTTAGGGTATCTTCCTAAGTAGGTCAACATCATTGCCACTTCATTTAATTCTGGTAAAACATTAGCCACAACTATTAAGTTTAAGAACCTTTAAAGAGGATCTAAAGGATGTCAATTATCCAGTCAAAACAAGGTTATTTTTCCATTGTCTATAATACACTTTAACTTATCCCTAATGACATCTTTAAGGTTGAGTATTTGTTTAATATGAGCCTCTATAATGATTTATGATCTTTAAAGAGCTTCCAAATTCTCTTAGTAATGAAAACGTTATTCATCATTCTAATAGAAGCCAAGCCTAGACCTCCTCTAGATTTTGGCAAATATAGTTCAATCTGCTTGATCTTGGCTCTAAAAACATCACTGTTATCACATGTCTCTAAATTTTTTTTTAGCATTATTTGAATTAATTTAGTTAGATTTAAAGGAAGTAATAGATGGTACGTTCAATAAACACATAGAGTGTTTAAAACCAACATTATCAATTGATGTCTTCCTAAAAATGACAAGATTATGCTATTCAAATTTCCAATCCTTCTAAAAAACTAAATCAAAAAGTGATAAGCAATCATTAAAGGAGAGTTTGGAGGTAGTGATAAGAATGCCAAAATACTTTAAAGGAGGTTGTTGATGTTAGGATTATGTAAATTGTAACATTTGCTCAACTACCTTTAAAGATTGGTATACTACTTTTATTAGGATTACTATAAAGCCCTAATAATTTGGAAAAAATTACCAAGGAATTTAGGCAACCTTATACAAATTCTAGATTAACTTTGCAGAAGAGTAATAAGTTGTTCACAAATGACATTTGATAATTATTTAGTATTTATATTTTAAATTTTAGATAAAATTAGTTTTAATAGTTAAATTAAATATTAATAAATAAATAAAATTTATACCTCTTAACTTATTTAATAACTTATGTTAACAGATATATTGAAATTTTCATTATTTACTGATAAATTTTATAAAAGATATTCAAATAAAATTAAGTCAGTTATTATCAATAATAAAAGTATAATTAAATTGACTTTGACATTCAACTAGATAGGTTTTTGTTTTAAAAATAAAATAAAATTAGAGAAAAATAAAAATTGCAATAAAAATATAAGTGAAATTAAATAATCCATAAGGATTTATACTAGATGTGGAAGTTGTGTTAACCATTAAACTAACACCTTAAAGTCTTCTCCTATTTTTGTTTTTATAAAAATAAATAACATATTTACAGAATTAAGGAAACATAATTAATTAAATATGTGGAAGCACCTTATTGCCTAAAAAATCGTATTAATTAAATAAATATGTAATTAACCTATAATTATATATCAATAAACGAATAAATTTTAATCACCAAATTTAACAAATCTTTACCCATCATTGAAGTTAATACATCGTCTTTGAGGTGTATGGTCATATGGTTGATATCATTGTTGCTATGATTAAAGAAGCACTCCTTAATTCCCTTTTAGAAAGATTAGAAATGATTAGAACTATAATTGTATGAAATTACAAAGAGCTTAAATGCAAAAATAGTAAGATAATATGCTATGACAACAATGTTTTTTTGAAAATTAAAAGAAATATATTACCAAAGCTGAAAGCTAGAATATACAATCCTATTACAAGGATAATTACAAAAATACTGTAACCATAACTATACTACTACAAACATTCCACCCAAACTACATAAATCATCTAAATAAACCAGATCATTCTAAGTTCCAGTCTAATGATGTCCGGCTTCCCATTCACTATGATTAACTCTCTAATCAAGTTAACTATACTAGCAACATGAGCTTGTGTTATTCCACTTCCTTAAATAAGCATCTATTCCTCTCCCTCCATCTGTGATATATCACCATCTGAAACGAGGTCCTGATGATGAGACCATCTCGCCTCCCAGGTTTGGAATACCGTATAGCATCATTCAACACCTCATTCCATTCATAGGAGAAATTTGGAATCCCTATCATATGCAAAATGCTATTACATACCACTTTGGTATATTCACATTCAAAAAGCAAGTGATTTCTACTCTCATTGACATGTTTACACTACCAAACTATCGGTCCTTAGTTCTCAATCTTTTTTTAATAGCCAACCACAAGAAAAAAGTAGATTTTGGACTTAATACCTGTTTCCATAGCAAATCATCCCATGGTACCTCTTTATGCAGCTCTCTCCTTATATCGTGTGCCGATTTGGTCGTAAATTCCCCACCTTGATTTGTTGCCTAAATTTGCTTGTCCGTCACATTTCGAAGTTGCATACCATTCACATACTGGTTAGGTATTTGTCCAAACCTGCAACTATTCAACCGTGCCCCTCTCTTGAACTATCCATGCCACCTTTGCTTCCTTAGAGATTCAGTTTCAAAATACTATTAAATCAGTTCGCAACCATAGTGGGCTGAATTTATTCCAATTATCAAACCAGAAACTTGTATCCTCTCCATTCCCAGCTCTACTTTTAATAATAGGATAAATCAAGTCTTGTAGCTGCAACAAACTTTTAAAAATCCAAGAATGTTTATAACTCGACTGAATTTACCAAAAACTTTGCCCATTAAGATGATAAATTTGCACCCACTTGACCCACATCGCTTCTTTATCCACAAATAACCTCCATATTCTCTTTGTAAGCAAGTCCCTTTACATTTGTGTGATCGAAATAATGCTCAAATCCCCTTGGTTTTTTGGCACTACCATATCACTCCATTTGACTTTGGCTCCCTTACAATGCTTATTAGTCCATAAGAAAGATTTCAATATCATCTTCATTTCCTTTATAACTCTCTTTGGAATTACCACATGAGCAGCCCAATGTACATGCATGTTGTTCAACACTGAAATAATAAGAGTAACTCTAGCAGCAAGTGATAGAAAACATGCTGGACTCCGTTCCCGAAGCCCGACCACGGGGGGTCGAACCGCGGTCCCGAGACCCAACGATCCGAATCGAAGAACGAAGGCGCGAGCGGAAACCTTATAGGGTTATCCCGACAAACCCTAAACACCAAATTAATAAGAAAAACATTCGAAAAACAATAAAATAACAAATTTAGGGATGTCCGTTAAACGGACACCTATGTCCGTTAAACGGACATCGAATGGGCTAAATGCCTAAACTCACCCGAGAGTGTCCGTTAAACGGACACTCATGTCCGTTAAACGGACACGCTCTGGACAAAAACACTAACTTTCCCGAGGCTGTCTGTTAAACGGACACACCTGTCCGTTAAACGGACAGATTCTGGACAAAACCTCAATTTCACCCGAATGTGTCCGTTAAATGGACACTGATGTCCGTTCGACGGACACGCCTTTAGAACATGTCCGTTAAACGAACACGACTGTCCGTTAAACGGACAGATTCTGGACAAATAACCAATCTTACCCGAATGTGTCCGTTAAACGGACACGC
>JANIPN010753031.1:0-10815 GCA_027478595.1 Erythroxylum anguifugum
TGTGTGTTTAAGGATCTGGCCACAAAGGAAATACTGCTCAAAGGAGTTCTTAAAGGAGGACTATATGAAGTAGAGTTTAAGAAAATCAATGGAAACCGTGATCAAAGAGAACCCAGCCGAGCCAAAACACTGAATATTCATCATTTACTCCTTGTTGCTAAAGATTTTGTCACTAGATGGCATGCAAGATTGGGGCACCCTGCCCTCAAAATTGTTCCCTTTATTCTTAATAAAATCAGTGTTCCTTTCACCAATATAGTTGAGCAATTTTGTGAAGCCTGCAAGCTAGGAAAAATTCATAAGTTGCCTTTTGAAACTAAAAACAATAGAGCCTCCAAACCCCTAGAATTAATACTAACAAATTTATGGGAACCTGCACCAACCATATCCACTGATGGTTACAGGTACTATGTGGTGTTTATAGACTCATTATCAAGATACTCCTGGTGTTATCCCTTGAAACTTAAGTCTGATGTGTTTGATGTATTTGTTAAGTTCAAAAAGATGGTGGAAAATAACTTTGAATGCAAAATAAAATGCTTACAAACAGATATGGGAGGAGAGTTCAAACCTATAGCTGACTATTTGGTGAATGAAGGAGTCACTGTGAGATACTCATGCCCATACACACATGAACAAAATGGAATAGCTGAAAGGAAACATCGACCTATAATATAAACTAGACTTACTCTTCTGGCCTTTGCTCACATGCCTTTAAAATACTGGGTCGATGCTTTTCTAACAGCTAACCTAGTGCTGAATAGCCTACCATCAAAGGCTATAGGAGATGAGGTTCCTTATGAAATACTACTTCAGAAAAAGGTTGACTATACTTATCTCAAGGTTTTCGGGTGTGCTTGTTATCCTTATTTAAAGGATTACATCAAGAACAAATTGGACTTTCACATAAGCAAGTGTGTTTTCATTAGGTATAGCTCAACACACAAAGGATATCGATGCCTTCATAGCCCAAGTAGGATCTACATATCACGTCATGTTATATTTGATGAAACTGACCTACCTTTTTGTGCATTATTTCTGACAGGTTCAAAGTCTTCAAACGACAACACATTCTGCAATATTACACCAGCCATTGCAGTCTCTCAAATGCTAAAAGAAACAAGTGACAAATTTATCTCACATGCTGATCCACCTGAACAAGCAACTAGACTCTCAACAAACCAAACACAAAAGGCTATCTCATCTACCCCTGACATCTACCATGACCCTACATCACTAACCAACCACTAGAATTCCCATCCCATGGCCCACACAGAAACTACAAACCTGCAACAACCAGACACACTTTAAAATCAACCACCCAGACCTCACACCGAAGCCCAAAACCAAGCTAAAACCCATCCAATGATAACAAGACCGTAGCATGGAATTTTTAAACCAAAATCCTACACAACAGTTACTTACAACAACACACCTAATACACCCTATGAAGCAATCCAATCCTCCCATTGGCTTCAAGCCATGATAGAAGAATTCAAAGCTTTGCAACAGAATAACTTTTGGACACTTGTCCTATATCAACCCACTATGAACTTGGTTAGGTGTAAATGGGTCTTTTGCATCAAACACAACTCAGATAGGTCACTCCTCAAGCACAAGGCCAGACTGGTGGCCAAAGGCTTTCACCAAATAGCTAGACTTGACTACTATGACACCTTCAGTCCTGTAGTCAAAGGAACAACCATCAGAATAATTTTCACCTTATCCGTAACCTACAACTGGGAGATTCAACAGCTAGACATCAACAATGCCTTTCTTATTGGCGACTTAGAGGAGACAGTATTCATGGAGCAACTTCCTTACTTTGAAGATCCTGGGAAACCATCCTACATGTGTAAACTCAACAAAGCTATCTACGGATTAAAGTAAGCTCCAAGAGCGTGGTTCACCAAGCTGAAATCAGCTCTAGTCAATTAGGGTTTCCATAACTCAATGTCAGATACCTCCTTGCTTATCAAACAATCAGAAGGTGACATCATTTACTTACTAGTGTATGTCGATGACATACTAGTAACTGGAAGCAATTCAAAAATGGTGGAAAATACTCTTACCTTCCTACAAAGGACATTTGCTCTCAAACTTCTGGGTCCTGTAAGCTATTTTCTTGGCTTTAAAGTCCACATAAACAAAAAAAGGTCTTCTCCTAACACAGTCTAAGTATGGCACAAATCTTCTCAAATGTACCAACATACTAGATTGCAAACCTTGCCACACTCCAATGAGTGTCTCCCAAAAGCTGTCAAAACTGGATGGTGATTCCTTTGATCAACCCTCATTGTATCGAAGCACTGTTGGTACTTTACAGTACCTCACAAACACTTGATTAGATATCTCATTCTCAGTTAACAAACTTAGTCAATTCCTACATACTCCCACAACAACTCATTGGCAGGCTTACAAAAGGATCCTAAGATACCTAAAGGGAACAATTGACCTTGGTCTCCATTTTAATCCAGCAACAAACTTTAACTTAGAAAGTTTTGCATATGCTAATTTGGCCAGCTGCATAGATGATAAAAGAAGCATCACTGGCTTCAGTGTTTTCCTAGGAGGCAACCTTATTAATTGGAGCTCAAGAAAACAACAAGTGGTAGCAAGGTCAAGCATCGAAGCAGAGTATAGAGCCATGGCTGTAGCCATTACAGACATCCTATGGACACACTCTCTTTTCCAAGAACTGCAACACACAATTCCAGCTCCTTGCATCATCTGATGTGACAATACAAGTGCCAATTCCTTGGCAAAGAACCCAGTCCTTCACTAAAAGACAAAACACGTTAAAATTGACACACACTTCTTAAGGGAGAAAGTAGCAAATGATGTCATTGAACCAAGGTACATACCTTTAACTTTGTAAATTGCAGATACACTAACAAAGTCCTTGCCCAAAAACCAGTTCCTACGGCTTCGGTCCAAACTAAATCTGATCTCCTTACCAGAGTTCAATTTGAGGGAGGACGTAATGGATCATAGACTAGCCCAACAAGAGAAGCTCATGTGGCACACACCGAGAGAGCTCCTCAAGTCCTCATAGCTGGATATAACAAATCTGCAACAAACTAACAGAAGAATAAATTAGTTTTAAATATGTTATATTTGTTGTCAATAGATTCTCTTGTATCTATAAATAAGAAAGTACTGAAACATATAGAAAAATGAATGAATTGACTCTCGGTACCTGTGAGTCATTTTCACAAACACCTCATCTTCATTTCTCTGATCTTCTTCTTCTTCTTCTTCTTCTTCTTCTTCTTCTTCTTCTTCTTCTTTGTTTCTTCTTAAACTCACACAAAAACTTATTACGACTAATGGCTCTTCGAGCAGTCTTCTTCTTAGTTAACACATTAGTTGTTGTAACTTTTCCTTTCGTCGCAGATTTTGTGTCCTTGATCGGGTCATTCGTGCTTATTCCTCTCACATTTGTGTCCCCAAGCCTAGTCTTCCTTAAGGTAATTAAAGAATTTAAACTTAAAAAAGGATGGACATATATGAGTATAAAATTACTTAGGTTTGGTTTTGTTGATAGAACAAGTGAAGGGGAAGACGACAAGAATAGAGAAGAACGTATGGCATTAGTTCAATGTCATTTTGTTTAGTTTACTCACAATAATAACTTCAACTGCCTCAGTTCGTTTAATTTTCAGAGACGGTAACACTTACAGTGTTTTTTCAAATGCATGATTCGTAATTATATAATTGATTAGTTACTCTATCGGATTTCTCATAAAATATAATATTTTATTATTTATAATATTATTGTTGAACCAGGATGGCTTCAATTGATATTTTAATGATAACAAAACATAATTAATATTAATATATTTATGATTTTAATGTAAAACAATACTATTAGAATAAAATAAAGTCATAACTTAAAGAAGATAGCATATGAAATTAATAAAGAGAAGTTGAAGTTTGTAATTGATGCAACAAAAACAAAAGAAGATCAAGGCTCATCAAGGTTATTTTACATATTGTGTTGTAATTTGTAAGCTTACTCTATTAATTTGATGATCCAAAAGTCCCACGATGCAATAGTTACACCTTATTTTATTATACGACTCTTTACATTCATCAAGAGGCATTGAAGTTTTTTATTTTAATATAAAAGTCTCTTGATCTTTCAAATATTCTTTGAGGAACATTTTAGGAAGTGTTTAATCATGTTTGGACTAAACAAATTGGTTTTAAGCATTTTGAGTTGTTAAAATCATGTTTTTGTAGTAATTGGTTGACCTATATGAATTAATGGTCGACCTATATGGATTAATGGTCGACCAATATAGGTTAAAGTTGTTAAATTTAATTTACCAAAAGATTGTGGTAACATTGGTTGATGTAATTAGTCGATCAATGTGTCATATTGGTCAACCTATATGGTGTACTGGTTGGCCAGTGCTTCAATGGCTTGTGAATCTAGCGATGTAATTTTATATTGGTCGACCAGTTTACACTATATATAACCATTGGAACCAAGAACTAGTTGTTGCATATTGGTCGACCTATATGGTGTATTAGTCGACTAGTGTTTCAACAACTAGTAAATTTAGTGTTGTAATTATATATTGGTCGACCAATACACTGTATATAACTGTTGGAACCAAAATCTACAACAACACAAACTCAAATTGTGTATATACTCTGATGGTCAGTAGCGAAAGAAATTGCTTTAGTACAATTGATATCTTCAGAAAAATCTTTTCAAAAAAGTTTCATTCAGGATTAATTAAGGAATTGGCTAGTTAATAAGAAAGTAGGATAAGAAAATTCTACTAGCCGTTGTATATTGGTCGACGTATATGGTGTATTAGTCAACCAGTGTTCTAACGGCTATTGAATCTAGCACTATAATTACATCCTGGTCAACCAATACACTGTATTTCATAAATGTGAATTTCGTAAATTAATCTTAAATAAATTAAAGATAATACATACATGTGAATCTTATAAATATAATTTTATTATGATGTTATTTACAAATATATTTGCCTCATTAACTTTTATTAAATATGTTAATTAATTAATTATAAGATAAAAATAGTTTTAATAAATTATATCACAAAATCTACAACCTGTCCGCTCAACGAGTTGAAGAAAATGTTAAAACATATTACGAAGAGTAAAAAGATTTATAAACCTGTAAGCTAAAGTTAAATGATTGCTTATATGATTAGTGATGGTTTTCACCGTAAGGAATTAAATTCTATCAAGAATAATTAGATCTATTGCGAAAGTGTACCTGAATTTATGAGAATAACATGATTCTTGAATCTTATAGTTATTTGTCTTCCAAGTCAATATGTACGTCCTTTTTTTCTTAAGAACCGCCTCTTTTCTGAATGATAGGATATAAAAAAAATCGTTCATATGATTTGAGGACCATAACCATAATAGTTTATATAGTTTGTCTTATTTTTGTTTGGGCCCATCATAAAATATAATTAGACTATTAGGTTTCTACACATTAAAGGTCATATTTTATTAGATATCATATAGTCCAAAGCCTTTAGTCTTAATAGATTACTTTAACCGAACTTAATCTTATAATAGCTCATAATATACAATTAATTCATATATAACATGTGTAAGACAATTTATGGATCGATTTATGACATACCTGTATCCATGATCATTTTGAAAGATTTTGATATTCTTGATACAAGTTTATTTCCTCTCTTCTTCTTGAACTTTTAGCGGTTTCTCTAATAGTTATGATAACCTTTCATAAGTTTCTAAAACTTATATATCATTTCACCAACCATCATGATGGTTCATTTTAAAAGAGAGAGGGAAAGGGTCTTTGACCCATTTGAGATCCCTTTATTTAATACCCAATAACCATCATCTTGGGATTTATTCATGAGACGCAAACTATAAGTCACATGGGTCATTAAATATTCTAACAATCTCCTACTTGGCCCATGTTACGACTTGGGGATTCAACAATAATACTTTAAGTGCACACAATACATGGAATCGAGCAAGTCATCCTTAATTGAATTAAGATGATGGGATCATGGCGGTCACAAGTTATAAAACATGATTCCTTCCATGTATCACATAATCAACTAAATTCATAAAACTTTAAGTAGGTAATTCTGTAATTGTTATCACACAAATAATAATTAATGTATACAACATAATATGGATAACTAGTAAGTGAGCAAAAACATATAACTGTAATTGAATTCACAAGTATCATAACAATTCAAGCAAGACAATTATATGTATATATACGTGTCAAAACACTATACTAACAAGGACTTGTCTATAAGGCCCATCCGTTCAACATGACTAATAAATGTATAATACAGGTCTGATGCGATATTGTATACTCGACTTGGAGTACTTTCTACTCAATTCTTGTGAATATTCACTTTTCGTGGTTCACCACTCCCACTAATTAGACCATTTTCAATGAACCGAGCGTTACCAGACTCAACTATTCTTGTTTTATGGTTAGGACAATAAAATCTATACCCTTTTGATATTTTAGGATAGCCAATGAAAAAAAACCACTAATAGTTCTTGCATCAAGCTTCTTTTCGTGTGGATTATACAGCCTTACTTCTACCGGACAACCCCAAATGTGAAGGTGTCGTAAACTAGGTTTCCTTCCTATCCACAGTTCATAAGATGTCTTAGTAACTGCTTTACTAGGAATCCTATTAAGCAGATACGCAACGGTCTTTAATGCATTCATCCACAATGATATCGGTACAGAATTATAACTTAATATACTCCTAACCATATCTATAAGAGTACGATTTCGCCTTTCGGCTACACCATTTGGTTGTGGTATACCAGGCATTATGTATTGCGCACATATGCCTGGAGTTGTAAGAAACTTTGCAAATGGACCTGGATATTGTCCACTTTCATTAAATTTTCTATAATATTCACCACCTCTATCAGACCTCACTATCTTTACTTTTCTATCTAACTGCCTTTCTATCTCATTAATGAACACCTCTAGCATGTCCACAGACTGAGACTTCTCATGCAGCAAATAAATATAACCATATCCTGAGAAGACTTGTTAGACCATTCCCAAGCCTCATAATAAGACTTGTTAGCTTCAGAACTAGTCTCAGTTATAGCTGCGGGCCTTACGTCTGAAACTATGGCCAAGTCCAAATCCATTACACCCAGTTGGGACTGGATTTGTTCAGACCAGTCCCCATAGTTCAGACCATTGAGCTTGATCAAGCCATTTCCTAAGGCGAACAAATTAGTAGATTCTGCACATACAACATACAGCCCATGCATTAATGCTTTGAGTAAACCTAAATTGATTCAAACTAACTAATACACTTTGATTATGCATTTAAATTCTCCTTTGGGTGAAATTTAAATATATAATAATAACCTATTATGATGCATATATATAGTTTACTATAATGGACAATCAATCATATTCTAATCAACATGCATGTTATCTTTACATATACAATCATATTAACCAAATATGTTGATAAAGTCCCTTTAATGTCATTAATTAAAAGCAATGGTCCACTTTTGGGTGACCTCCTAGCGTTATAATTAATAATCTCAATTGTTCAGTTCAACCCTTATGTCATTCTAGCATCATATCATAATGAACAATTGAAATAATCACAATTAAATGAATAATATTTTCAAGCTAGGCCACTTTGGTGACTAACAAGCTTTCCATGCAATAAACATTTAACTGGACAATTATCATACATGACAAATTTTAATTTAATTAGTTTGGTCACTTTGGTGACTAACAAACTATTCTAAACATCCATAATGTCATGTATTACAATAAACATATAATAGGAAAATTTAATTCCAAGCATTGCATAATATAAATGATCAAAGTGTCAATTAAAACATAATATGACCAAAAAAATTATATTATGCATAGTAAACGTATACGTAACATTTATGCATATTAATTTATTTTATTTAAAAATAATTTTAAAGATATTTATAAATCGACGCTAGTCCATTATTCAGGGTGCTAGAAAGTGAGGCGTGTGCACTGCCTCCAGCATTACATTGGTTCGTTGCTTCTTTTTTTTTTAATTCTATTCTAACGTTTCTTTCTTGCATGGATTTCTGACTTGAGTCAACAATAACGTCATCCACCATTATCTTCTTCATTGATCAATATATGACACAAACTCATGGAATTTCTAACTCTAACCAATAATAGTGGAGTTTTGTTTCTTTTCTTTTAATCTATCCATATTTATCCAAAAGCAAACACAGAACCCATACCCATTACATATCAACACCAAAAGTTCATATTCGTTTCTGAAATTTTTAAACAATCCATCCATAACCATTCATCCATATTTTGTTTAATATGTTGATAAAGCATTGCGCATGAAGTTCAATTAATATATGAAAATAACAACAAAACTTGCGTTGTTATTTCTATTTCTATTTCTATGTTTCTTTCATGGCAGTACATCATATCGTAAATGAACAGAAAGACACCGTGGCTCTGATACGAATTGGAAGAAAATTTATGGATCGATTTATGACATACTTGTATCCATGATCGTTTTGTAAAATTTTGATATTCTTGATACAAGTTTATTTCCTCTCTTCTTTTTGAACTTTTAGCGGTTTCTCTAATGGTTAAGATAACCTTTCATAAGTTTCTAAAACTTATATATCATTTTACCAACCATCATGTTGGTTCATTTTAAAAGAGAGAGGGAAAGGGTCTTTGACCCTTTAAGATCCCTTTATTTAATACCCAATAACCATCATCTTAGGTTCTATTCATAGGACTCAAACTATAAGTCACATGTGTCATTAAATATTCTAACAATATGTGGGTACATATATATATTAAATCCAACAGTTCGCGGATATGACATAGAAGATCGAAACTTTATTATAAATGCTTACAGACACCATAGCAATAAGATTTTAACAGTATGTCCTGGAGTTGGCAGAAAATTTTGTATATGAGGGATCAAATTAGGAATCAATTCCGATTTAGAATTGGAAATGGAATTTCTACTTCATTATGGCTGGATCCTTAGCATCCTAGAGGCTTCTTAATGACTCTTGCTACTCCTAGGTTGATATTTAAATGGGTATGGACTTCCTATGAATGCTAGAGTGACGGCAGTAATAAGAAATAATAGTTGGTGTTGGCAGGAGTTAACAGTGGGATCTCTCAGTAACCTTGAATCAAGAGAGGATACTTTAGAATGGTTAGCTTGTTCTACAAAGCAGTATGCAAATGATTCTGCTTATACCTTCTTAAGACCTCCAGTTCAAACAATCCGTTGGTACAAAATTGTTTGGCATAATAAGAATAGTCTGAGGTACTCTTTCATTTTATGGTTAGCATTTTTGCATAAATTGCCAACGAGGGACAAATTACAGTATCTTCATACTCCTAATAGGTGTTCCTTATGTGTAGCTGACTTTGAGACTATTGACCACTTATTCTTTGAATGCCCTTTTTCTAAAACAATTTGGTTCCAAAGCCTTACCATTTTCATATCCACTTACCCCATCTTACAAATTTTCAATCCATTTTATTAAAGTTCTCCCAGCCAACCTCCACCAGAACCTGTGACATTAAGTCCTTCCTCATTATTCTTTATGTTATTGTATATAACCTGTGCGCTGAAAGAAACAAACGAACCTTTAAAGTTAAAGCCATGGATGGACGCAATCTCTCTATGAGTGTGATCTTTCAAGTTATGGAACACTTCAGCTTAAACACTGAGAGAAGGTAATACTGCTTGTGTTTCAATTTATTTCTAATGTTTTACCTGTAAATGATGCAGTCAGGTGCAAGTTCAGTCCAAAAAGGGCAATCCAGCTCGCGCTTGCCTATACATGAAGGGCAAACCATTCACTTCTACCAAAAGTTAGTCATGGTTCCAGTCTACCGACATTGCAAGGGGAATAGGAAATCAAGATCTTTTCGGACAGCAAAGTGGAACCAGCTTCAGGAAACATATTGTTCAAAATAGCAAAACAAGATGACATGGGGAGTAATAGACAAGGAAATTCCTAGCATCAGATCACAAAGTTATATCTATGGAGGGAAGCTTGAGTCTTGATCCTGTTGGCTTCAACATTGGCATGGGGACAGAAACTCTTTACTTGTTTTAGAGGGATGAAGTCTAAATGCCACTTAGAGACTCCTTCTCTGACGATTTTGGATACATATATGGCTTGCTTTCTTAGGTTCTATCTGGTGCAAACAGGTTGTGAAAAATATGTTGTTGTATTGTTGATTGAGGGTGCTACTGGAATTGGGTTGAGTATCTTGTGTTATTTGTCATATATGTTAGATTCAAGTACTTTTGAGTGGAAAATGATACAGAGTAGGATGGTTGAGTTTGTTGTATGGTTTTAGGATGAAAGGAAGTATTGTACATTCCTTTGAACTCTTTTGGTAGTTAAGAGATTTCGGGCTCGAAATCTCTATATTGTACATATCTTCTATTATTTGTATAAAAGCCTTCTGATTTATTAAAAAAATATTTTAATGTAACCTAAAACATGTATTTAAACAACATCAACCATAACACCTAATGGAATTGTTGCAACCCTTTTCGGCAGACTGTTTCAATCCTTTGACGCCACCCTTTTCCAAATATTGTTGACGATACTCCTCAGCCCTGTAAAACCTCTTTGCTAGAAGAATCTCAGTCACAATCTTCTTATCCTTCAAATCCAATTGCTTCGCTTCCTTAGACTCCTCTGCTAACCTCGCTTTTCCTTCAATGGAGTAGTAAATCCCTGACCTGCATTACTTATATCATTATAGACATAATGGTTTGATTG
>JANIPN010753464.1:0-10812 GCA_027478595.1 Erythroxylum anguifugum
TGTTGACAAGGATTTTTAGAGATTCTGGAATCCTTCTCAACAGAGGAAACAGGATGAAGATGGATGTGAAAAGCATTCCACCACTATTCACGTAATGGGATTAAAGTTTGAAGACGAGGTGGATACAGGTTCAACACTGAAAGCAAGGTCTGAGGGGGAGCATATAGTGAGACGAAGCAAGAGTGAACATGTTACAACTGCAAGAAAAACAAAACCTCGACCTATAAAAAGAACATCTATAGAAGAAAAGACTAAAAAATCGTCTGATGTATCAATAAAAGCTAAGAAGATTTCACAATAAGAAAAAAGTCGGGTTAAACAATCAACACAACATATGTCGGTGAAGAGAAAGGGAGAGACACTTCAATCAGAAAAATCTAAACAGTCAAGAAGGTCACCAAGACTATTAACCTTATGTCAACAAGAGCAGAAGAAACATAAAGCTCTGACTCTTGGTGAAGATTTTGAAAAGCCAGAGAAAACACATCAGGCTACGAGATCAATTGTCTCAATTTTGCAAAGTCAATCAGTAAAATCATCTAAAGATACAGAAATAAAGAGGAAATTAATATTTGAGAGGAAGAAGCCACAACAAAAACTTTCTTCTAAACCGACAGAAGAACCAAAGAAGCAGAAGCCTAGTGTGAAAAAGGTTTCTTCATCTAATGTTCAACAGAAGACAAAGATAGTTGAACACCAATTGGAACCTTGCGATCCTTCTCAACTAATCAACAAAAAGGATTTGAGAATGAAGATTATAGAAGAATCAATACCTATTCAAAGCAGAGACTCAGTTATTATTAGAGAATCTTCGAAAAAGTTAGTCAAGGTACAGATCGAACCTATACTGATTAATGATCAATCTTTTAAATCATGAAGAAAGAAGACTATATGGTATTCTGCTAGATGAAAAGATAGAACCATATCCAATTAAGATGTCAAAGGATCGATATACAATTTATCCGATTACAAGTAGCACATCAATAAAAATTGTGCCAGATATACAACTGAGATGTTCCAACCTCGTGTGAAATGAAGAAAAAGGGAAAAAGAAGATGTTTCCAGAAGGAAATGCAAATTATCTTTCAGAAGAACATATTCAAATGACCGTGAAGAACATAGGTGATGCATGCAATGCAACTCAACTTGGGAGTATCTATGTTTTACATCACATTTCAAAAACATCAGGAAGTCAATTTGGAGTTTCCACCACATATGCAAACTTCAAGGTAGTTGGAAAAGTGGCAAAAGGACAATACATAACTATCATAGTTGAAGGTATCAATTTCAACTTAGAGACCTTTGTGCATTTAATCATGCATTTTAGACATTTAAGTTTCATACCGTCAGTTAAAAAAGTGTTACACCTTCTAAGGCAATCAGTTCCTAAACTACCTAGACCTGATGATCTTGATCTTCTAAAAGGAAAACAAACCTTTAGACCTCCCACAATCAAAACCATATATTTAGATGTTTTACCTTTAGAACCACCTGTTGTTGAAAACTTCCATCCACATAGTGAAATACAACAAGATTCTACTTTTAATTCAGAGTCCTTGAAGCATTTCATGAATTAGACGGAAGCCAGTCACAAACAGAAGGAAATTCTTCATACTAAAGTTGATGACCTGAGTGACTCAGTGGGTGATCTTCATGAGGAAGTAGCGTTTCTAAGGGTTACTATTAAATAAGACCTCAAGACGATCCGCACTGACATGCAACATATGTTCTCTAAAGTTTTGAAGCATCTTCATTGAATTTTTTTGCTTAATAACAAATAGGGGGAGAAGAAGATAGAAAGAAAATGAGATAGACAAGAAGAGAAGATAGAAAAATTTTATATCTTTGCATATCATTTATGCATTTCGTATATCGTATATGCATTTGCATTTCTTATGTTTTTTGTATTATGTTTTTGTCTCATTATTCGTCTGAATATTATTCATCTATTCATCTTAATATCATTTTATCTTTCTAAAATTATGATTATTTGTTTCATAAAAAAGGGAGAGATTGTTAAGTCAAGAAGACTTCACTTCTATTAATTTTAAAGACAAACAAATAATAATAATCTTTGAAAATATATAAACTGTTTTGATAAGTTTGTTAAGTGTGTAGAAAAATGTAAGTAACACTTAGCCATCGCAGATGATACGCCAGCAATAGACGATACACGTCATCACAAACGAAGTACGAATAACAGACGAAGCGCCAAAAGACAGACGAAGCGACAAAATTAGATGATACAAAAAGGAAGATACTTTAAAATGTCAGACAGTTAGTTAGCTGAAGTCAGTTACAGGACTAAACTAAATAACAGTTTCTAGAAGTAGTTCCTCAAGAAGACAGTTGGAAACTTTGGCTATAAATACTAGTCTTAGTCGAAGACTAAAATAACGTTCTTTTACAAGAGAGAAAATTTTGATTGTACAATACTTAGAAAATTTCTGTATTCAAAGCTCAAACTATCTTTCTTAGAGAGAGAAAGAAAAGGCTGGAGCCTGGAGAGGCTAAGATAGCATAAAGAATACTTTCTGAAAGAGACCTAAAGAGGCTCTAGAAGGGCGAAAATAATACTTGTAAAGTTGAGGAGTATAGTGAAATCTCAGACAAACTCTAAGGACTGGACGTAGCCCAAGGTTTGGGGTGAACCAGCATAAAATCACGATGTCTATTCTCTAACCCTTATACTTTATTTTTTTTGGACGAGTAAATAAAATTACTTGCGATTCAAATACTTATCAACTTTCGTAAAGTATCTTTGGTATTCATCTGATAGTTGTAAAGATATTCAAGAAATTTCAAAAGATTAATATTTTCGAAAAGAATACACAATTCAACCCCTTTCTTATGTATTTTATATATTTTACGTGATTCCTATATTAAGAAGTGATTTACTTCATTAAGTACATGTTTTGAACATGATTGATGTCTTTCATTGTTATACAAATAAACCAGAGTTCTGATAACTATTAGTCTTAGTAAGCAAACTCAAGACCGCTTTAACTCGAATAAATTTAGTCTTATAACAGTGGGTTCTACTTAATTAAATTTGTGTGATTTATATGAGCAAACTCATGATCATATGAATTAATTGGCAAGGTTAGGAATAACATATAAGATATGTTTTGGAAAGAGTTGTCACCTAATGGATCTAGGAATTGATAAAGTTGTTATCTGCCTAATTTAAGTTTAGCTGGTTTGTTAAGCAAACTCAAGATCATCTATATTTGAATAGGATCCTAACCTACTAGAAAGATCACAGTAATCTTTCTAAATAATAGTGAGGGCTATTATTTCTAATAAAATAGTAGGAGTAACCAAATACATGATTAAAGTCCTATTTTTATTTGGTAGTCATGACATATAATCAATTACTTGCTTTTTTTACATATACATTTTTTCCTGAGTGGAATTTACCTTGTTTAGTGTAATTGATACTAAAAGTTATTGAAGTGAATTTCTTGGATATAAGTTATGTTAGATAGAAATTTTGTACGTCTATTATGCAATTTTTCTATAATCCCTGATGAGGATTCGGTGACAAAGTTTTAAAGATATGTAAAAATCATATAGATGATAAAATGGATTGACATTTTGAGTTAACTAATGTCTCATAAAATTTGATGACAATATGTAAGATATACATCAACACCATGATAATAAGATGAAAGAGGTTACATTGAGTACAGATAAAAGGTATAGCAACTTGGCAAAATTGTCTCACTTCATTTAGCCTACTAAAAGCATAAACATAGATATCAATTAAAGACTTTGATATAGTATGATAATAGTTGTCATAAGAAGAAAACGATTGCATGAAGTTTCTTGCCTATACAAAATATGATAGAGATCATATATATTTCTATTTCATTTTTAAAATATTTAATACTAAATTCATATTCAGCATTACTAAAATTTTCAAAACATGATAAGAAATAAATTGTCAAGTAAAACCATTTAATCCAATTTTATACAAAAAGTTTGTATGTATTAGATCAAGGGAGACTTATACTTAACATAAGTGGCAAGAATACTAAGTTGGATAATTGCGACCATCCTTTTATTCCATGCTGGTTAATTCAACATGATGATAATCATAAGGTTACATACAAGGATATTTGTCTCCTTTTTTATAAATCATATGAAACTTGTTAAGTTGAAGACTAACCAAATTAACCTTTGGTGAAAGGAAGATGATGGTGTTGAATTGTTAAATTTATACATATGACGTATTGGATGAATAATAATTCATAAAAGGATGATGCTTATATTTCACTATATTAATAATGACTTTATATGATATAATAATATGTATTAAACGAAATGTTGATTTAAAATTTTTGAAAAGTTCAAATTGTTTAAATATAAGTAGAAATTAAGAATTAAGAATGTTGAAGTACTTAGATGAGATTGTTGTTGTAATTTTTAAAATTTCGATTGTCTACAGAAAATGAGATTCTCTGGTGAATACCTTCATAACAAAATTTCATAAGATTATGGATTTATGTAAAAAGGAACATACAATATGAGATATTGTATGATGCAATATTATTTATTATATAGCTATGCCTAGTATAATGATTTATCTTCAATAGTTCCAATTAGATCAATTAGTAAGAGATCATATTAGATATGGAATGCTAAGACTTTGAAAGAACAAAGTTAAATGATCAAAGGATGTCATGCGCAGTTGAAGCATGTGTTATATATTAAGTTTAGAACTCAAATGGGTAATAAAAGGTTATGAGATATCCAATAGGTTCGATATAATCTTACAGGCCTATTGAACAAATTGTTTGTTTCAATGAATACTTATAGGAAATGGTTCTCAAGACAAGTAGTAGGAGTAAGATGAAATTTTAAAGGTTCAAATCTCATGACAGTACATCCAACTAGAACTGGCACCTTTGTTGATACATTTGATTTATAGTTAAAAGGATACGAGATATTGAAAGATTCACTTTCATGATAAATTCAAAGAGTTTTTTTAAGATGATTATGAATTTTTTATGTCTGCGAGAAGGTTAGTGGAAGTAAAGTTGTCCTCTTCAGTGAGAGTATTTACAGACATATTACTCATAGAGAACAATAATTCTAATTTTCAATTGTTGAAAATATAATTGTCCAAGAACAATCCTTATTGGATATGAAAAGATAACAACTTAATTATAGAAATTAAATCTATAGAGATAGATTAGAATTTACCTATTCTAAGTACAAGTACATAGATAATGTAATAAAGATGTTTAGTATTTGAGATATCTGATACTTATGAAGTATTAAAGATATCCATTATTCTATGTATGAGTTAATATTCAAGTTCGAGGTTATATGGATATCAAATTTAGAAGTAAGCCCTAATTAAGATCTATTTTACTTAGAACAATATCATTCCTGATTATAAAGGTTCCAATATAGCAAAGGTTTTTAATTAAGTCATAATACATTTTTCATTTAGTGGAAATGATTAATTGGATAATAAGTTTTTTAATGAACTTGATATAATTCCTTGCATTGTTCAAGACATTAATATACTATGGAACATTAGAGCCAATGGGCATGTAAAAGGAGCTAAGGTCTGATCAAATATCCAAGGATGTGTTTAGACAATTTTTCTTAATTATGATGATAATTAAGATGATAGTAGTAAGATTTAAGCAAATGCCCACTATAGACAATTTTATATAATTCTCTTATTAAGTCAATATCCTAACAGAAGCATGATCATAATATGGAGATATGGTATAAGATACTTAAATGATTGGCTTAGTGCAAGTGGGAGATTATTGTTTTATACCCTACAACCAATTAATTTAGTTATAGTTTAGTGATAAAATAATTTAAAGGCATTCTTTATCTTATATATATTTAGATGTATATGATAATGGCCATGGGCTAATTATACATTGCAAATAAATTTATGATGATATTATAATTATAAGATTCATATTGTATTTATCTATTATCCCTAAATTGTTCCTAGGCATTTTTCTATTAATATTAGACATTAATAGAACATAAAAAGACTATAACACATTATATTTTCCTTTATGAAGGAAGAAATCTATCTCATAGACTAAAGTATAATGATACTTAAACAAATGTATGAGTGCTTGTTAAAAAAAATTTCACTAAACTAACCTTATATGAGAAATACATTTGGAACATTAGTTGTATGTCTATGGAAATTTTCATTGCGATGATTGTATAAGTGATCTCTTAACTTAGGGTCTCCAAAGTTATCTTGTATAGGGATTGCTCTGTTTTGATACTACTTATGACATATTCAAATTGTGGGCAATTCAGTCGATAGTCATTGGATATAGCATGAATTATATAGAAGTAGTTGAATGATCAAGATAAGATTCATCACCCTAAAGTAATTAGGGGGAATGTTCTGTTGTTCTTAATTAGTATTGATTCAGGAAATCCTTAGCCAAGGTTGAATGATGTTATGTAAATAGTTTATAAATTTCATTAATTGAATCGATAACTAATGATGGATAAATAATATAATTGGACTCAAAATAGAGTAGAGATTAATTCCATGCTATATATCTAATCAAAATATTGAATGATGAAAGGATTGAATTATATAGAAAAATCATATACTAAAAGGTTAGTCAAAACCACTTTGACATTCCTAAATATTTGGATGGTTATGATGTTTTACTAGATGCCAATCTGATCTATGGATATAAATTGTTTAACTAAATAATTAAAGATAAATGAAGGGAGTTTATTTTTTGTATAATTATAAATATGATTTGGGGTTATAATTTGTATCCATTGTCAACATATTTAGGAACTTAATGGGTCTCATATAAAGAATGGGTTGAAGAGAGCAAAGATATTTTAATCAAGTTGGAGTTGATTGTAAAGTTTGAGAAACTTTATGATTAAATATGAGATATTTGATAGATAAGGATCAATAAGAGATATTGGATTTTATTTGGACATAATTGGTATTTAATTAGAACTATTTGTAATTCTAATTAAAATTTAATTGAAATTAGAATTTAATTTCAATTAAATTACTAAAATTTTCAAAACTTATTATAAATAGGCTAAGCTCTAACTAGACATGGTAGCTTTTTCAAAGAATTTTCAAGTTTTTTTGGTTAAGGTAAGTTGGCTCTTCCATTTTGTGCAGTTTTCCTAATCTAAATGGTTATCAAAGTAGACATAATCTATCAAGTATCTGATTCCAAATTCCTTTTGTCATGGAAAATTAAAGAAAAATGTTAATGGGAATTTCTTCTTCTTAGTTGTAGGGAGAAATTCCTTTTTTGTAATGTTAGACATTGTGTCCTTAGTTTTAAGTTTTATAAGGCTTCTAACAACATGATGAAGCTTGGCTTTGGGATTTAGTACTTGAACCATATGACGTTTGACTATTGGACTTGAATTCATTATGTTTTGAATAACTTCTAACCTAAATTGTTATGGATTATCTTTAAAGAATATGAAGTTTATATGATGTTGGGAGATTATACTTTTAAACGAAAAGGAGGCAAAGAGTTATAGATGTGTGCTAATGATCTTGAGCTTTTGAGATGCTAAATCCAGCCATATTCACTTATTATTAAACTAACTCTTATATTCAATGGTTGGTAATCACCAATCCTATATCTTGTTAGATATTAATCTATTTGTGGGTTAATGAACATCACTACAAAGAAATATTTTCTCTATTTCTAACTTTATGAAAGATTATTTTTGTAAACTTAACCCTATCTTAAGAATTTTTAAAGAATTTTCTTTCATGTCCAAAAATTATTTATCATAAGCTTATGCTTTAAAAGTTTTCATTTTTTATCATGTATGAAATAGTTTATTTAGCCTAGAAAGCTTTCTTGTCATTAATAACATTTAAATGAACTTTGAAAGCAAAACTTTGTTTTGTATTTTTGTATTTTTAAAACTAAAATCATCTTTTGTAATAGGTTTGTATACATTATTTCACTTGACATTATATTCAGTATGAATGTATAAAGTACTTGTCTACAAATATTCTTAATTTTTTAATCTATTTGCTTGATAACCCTAAAAACCAATAATAAATGTGAAGGTTAGTGGATATGAACTCCAATAAAGATAATCTTAATAAGTTGCAGTCTACTTGCATATGAAAGTGTCTTATTTATGTAGATTAAAATCCTAGTTTCAATTCTCTATAAAAGTGGAGAGTAATATGAGATTGAGAACTTGAAAGATATAACTGACATGTCAAGATATTGGATTGGAAGGAATTGTAAGGAGGAATTATTTGCATATTTTATTTTGTTATTGTTTGCCAGTTGAACTATATTGAGCATGCTTAATGTGTACTGAAAAAAGTGAGAATACATAATTTAAATTGGTAACTATAAAAGGAAAAGTAAAAGGCATTAAGAAAATACTTGTATAAATGAGGATATTTTAGAGAGGACGATTATTTGTGATTTTATAATACACAAAAAGCCTTTAATTTAGAGAGAAATCATGATCAAAATCATCCAAAATCAAATAACATATATTTATAAAGAATAATTATTTATTACTTAAAATTTATAGGGTATTAATATTTATTTTTGTTCATTATGATAAATCTCAACTCTCAGGACAGACAAGTTTAATTATTAAAATACATAAGTAAATGATGGATTATACTTTTTAGTTCAATAATACTTAAGGATTTCATGTTTTTCTATTAAAGAAGTAGGGGTTATTAGGTTATTTTAAAGCTAATAAACTCCTTATATTGAAGTCATGTCACTAATTTTCAAATTACTAAGTACTTTTTATTTGTTACGAGTTATAATAAGATTGAATAACTATAAGTTTAGGTTGTTAAACTTCGTGAAGTAAAGGTCTAATAAAAATTGGATGACAAGTCTTACAGGATATATGAAAGAATTGTTCATAGAATGGATCATATAGATAGGAACTAAGGATGATTGAGTGACCTTATAGATAAAATACAATAAAGGCTCTTCAAATATGTATTGCAGACTAGAATTAAGGAAATTGATGTAATGCTTTCTCTTTGCATGTATAACTAGAGCATGACACTCATTTATGTTTCTTTTTATTTCTACTCTTATTTGGCCCATTTTAAGCAAGAAAAGGTTACGGTAAAGATTGTATTTGTTCAAGTATATTCAAATTAAAAAGTATAAAGACAAGCTTTTTCTTCAAATGCAATTTAATATGCTTTTATACAACTCTATATAGAAAATAAAGCTGTTGCATTTGCATGTTGAAGATTTATCAAGTGATATGCTAGCTAATAAAACTATTATAAAATATTATTTAATTCTAGAATCCATGTTTATATCAAGGATAAATAAGATTCCACTTACGTTGCCATTTTCACTTGTCGACAAAGCCAATATTATTAAGAGAGGTGTGCAACAATTTATGTTTACAACTTGGAAATTTTCTAGTAATTTAGCATTTTTTAAAGCCTAATCAATCTAATTGAAGTTGTAAGGTTCGGATCCTGCATCTCATGCATAATATATATCAAATATATGCATTGAAAAATAAAATGGAACCTTAAAAACTAGATCTACTCATGCATATAGATATAGAAAACAATAACATGAAATATAAGATGTTTATATTCCTTTCTGACGATCTCCTTTGTTCTTTAATCTTCTCCACGTTGGTTGTCATAAACCACAACAATCAACATAAACCGTCTCTAATGAAAGTCCACACGAAGATAGAATGATGAAATCTCACTAGGAGATGGCTAGAATTATTTCTTTATGCTAGCAAAGATAAGAACTCTTGTGAGAGTTAGAAATAAAAGGAGTGTGTGTGTGTGAAAGAACCTTTCTTTCACTTGTATCTTACATAAGATGCATGAAAATCATCTCTATTTTCTGTACCATTTGGCCTTCCATAACCCCTACCACTAATGGAGAATTATGGAAAGTCAATGGTCATGAATAACATGCATTAATGGAAGTCATGGGAAGTTAATGTCCATGAATAGCATGCATTAATGGAAGTTTGGGAAGTTAATGGCCAAATTGGTAGCTAATAATAGTTGTTTCTAATCCATTTCATGAAATGTTTTCTACCACGATCACATCACGATACAATACCGAAACACTCTCTCATGTCTTGAATTACCATTCAAGGCCATTTTACTCATCCTTCGGATCTCCTATATGTGTGACCCATTAGGTTTTCAGTTATATTGGCCACTTGAATTAACACTTAATTTAAGTAAGTCAAGAGAGGTATCCAGCAGTACGTCATGACCTCTAATTGACCAGAAAGTTAGTGGTTTTACTATGAACCCTTTCATATGCAATGTTGCCATGCAATTAGTAATTTCACCATCTATATCCCACTTGGTTCAGAGTATGGTCAAAGTGTTAACTCCCACTAGACTGACTACATCACATCTAGTCCAAGTGATATTAGATCTTGTCCTAAGGATCTCATTACTCTATGTATCATTGAAGGCTCTCTTCATGACACATATCTACTCTGGCCAGAGACTCCCAAGTAATGACCTCGACAAGAGTCCGTAGGTATCATCTCCTTCTATCAGGATTGGTGAACACTTTATTGGCTACTCAATTACCTCAGAATACCTTAAGTTGTACCCAATCACCACCCTATGAGTAACCCTTGAAAGGCACCGATGAATGGAGTCAAAGCATAAGACCAGTATCTGAGATATCCTTGAGAACCTCAAGTTAAAGGATACTTGTACCATTTCTATGGTGTCACTATCATTGACACTGGAATAGAATATCTATATGATTGTCTCATAGTAGGTCAATCCAATGTACTTACTACCCTTAG
>JANIPN010754005.1:0-26796 GCA_027478595.1 Erythroxylum anguifugum
GTGCGGCGCCTACTGGACTGCTTTAAGGCCCCCCGGCGTTTGTGGTTGCTCGGGTGTGGCTGGTGCAAGCTTTGGGTGGGCGTGCGCCATCATTTTTGGCTGATGCGGGCCTCCCCGGGTGCACTTAGTGGATGTCGTGGGGGCTTGCGCTAGGGGTCACCCATCCTCTGCGAACTCCAAGCTTGGGTTCCGGCGACAGCTTTAGTTGCCAAATCGCGCTGAACCTTCTGCTAAATTGGATCCCCTTCATTCGAAGCGTTCTCTGGAAAGCTTTGAACAGATCTTTCTAGATCTCTACCGCTTTCTTGACTTCTTTCTTCGAAGTACTCGTACTCATACGCTGTTCGACTTGCTCACCGAGTGGTCAGCGACTGACATCGACACCGTACAACGCTTTTTCCTGCTGAAGACTTCCCGCGCGTGCTCCCCGAAGTTTGGAGTAGTGGCTGGATGGGGCCCGGTAGACTTACGGGCCTCTCTCGCCCTCTTCGGAAGGTCGATATGCTCTGTTCTCCAATCAAAGAGGAAGCCGTCCCACGACCGTATTCGTATGAGTATTTGTACTCGTACAACATCAGGCCCCCATCAAAATTCATCATCTTTCGCGCAACGGGTCCCACTCATCGAGTTTACCTGCCGCTGGCGTAATGTCCGCGTGCACTAGGTTTGTTGGAAGGATCTTTTAGGGCGGAGAGAGTCCGCGCGGGGGCGGGAAGTGGTTGTTATTAAATTAACATCTCTGTTTTCATTGAAACGGGTTGATTCCTGGTTTCTATTTCTCTCGTACCTTCTTGTTCATTGTTACGCGTTGTTTGAGGATCTACGCGCTACCGCTATGATGTTGTTTTACTCTCGTGCTTGTTGTATGCTGCTCGGCGTGGTCTTGAGCAGCGTGGCCGCCCAGGCGACTCTTGCTGGATATGACGACGTACATGAGTTTGACTATGTGATTGTTGGTGCTGGAACTTCTGGGCTTGTCGTAGCGAACAGGTTGTCTGAGCTTGAACACGTCACTGTCGCAGTGATTGAGGCTGGGGATGATGTCCGGTGAGCCCCTTTTTCTGTTCCTTTTAGCTAGGGCTTCAACGACTCAACCCGGTTCAATGTTCATTGTGGTTGAAATGATTCTTGTGTCTTGTGTACCCGTTATTTGATCTTCTCTACACCACGCGATTAGAGTTGCTGGAGTGTGAGTTTGAACCTAGTGTCCCTTTCGGTGCTTTGACTGGGGTTGTGCGGTGAGACATTTGCTTCAATCTATCCGATGAACTCGTAATTGTGGAGTTACATGTCTGATAGGGACTTCTACAAATGACTCTCTGCCCTTTGTACGCTTCTATTATGGCCTGCAGTTTACAAGCCTTGACTACAAGCAGACAAGGCAAGTAGACAAGGCAATCGGCCCTAGGACGGACGTCTGAAGGTCTATGTCTGACTTGAAGAGAGCATATACTATAGACTATGTTGCGTTCATGAACTTTCTTTTAATCATAGATTTCATATTCAGTCCAGCTTCTTATGTTTAACATCTATTTGGTTCATGTGAACCCTCTTCCAGAATTTTACTCGGATCTACGTTACTGAAATACAATCTCTAACCATCCCAAAGTGATGACATTCGTGTTACGAATCCCGATAGATTCGGTCTTGGCCTCAGAACCAATCTTGATTGGAACCTCACAACCACTAACCAATCATTCATCGGTGGGCGCTCTTTACTCCTGGGTGCTGGCAGGGCTATCGGAGGCACAAGTGCGATTAACGGAATGACGTATACACGAACAGAGGATATCCAGTAAGTTCAAATATCTTCTTTTGCTATAGTGTGAAGTGAATAGAAAGTTGTGACGCTTGGCAACTACTTGCGGACGGTGTTCTTAACCCATATGGCCGATGGCCGCTGGAATCGGAAATACCAAAACGGATTGAGTCGAATTTGCATAATCAAACCGAGACGAAAGGTTCATGAAGACCTGTTCTATATCATAGGTTGTCAAACTTTTATGGTGCCAGCATCGACAACGCGTAACGCTTTTATAACCTTATGATTGAGTTGGCTGTTCAATATCAGCAAACCTGAGACAACTTTAGCTTCCAAGGCACGGACATCAGAAACCCCTTTTCTGCCCCCACCGAACTCTGACAAAGTCCATATCAATAATTCTTTTGTTCATCAAAATGTGGCGATGGAGAACTTTCGCTAAGGATTATTTGAAATTGGCCTTTCAGAGGTTTACTCCTGTCATTTGAGACTTGGCTTAACTAGCTTCCTTGGCCTTGCTGTTGAGATATGAGGATGGTTATGGCTGGGATGCTATTACATGATTTCAAAATACCACTATCAGGATACTTAAGCGCACCAAGCTCTTTCGACAACGTGAATAAAGCTTTTGGAGACTATGAAGATATCCTAGATGGCTAATGGCTGATGCTACTCGACTATTTTTCTTTCATTATTTCTCTATATTCATTAAATAATTTTTGCTTTAGTAGTTGTTGCTCGTACTGATAAACAATAGGATAGACTCATGGCAGAACGGCCTTAAACTCGACGGCTGGACGTGGGATGATCTGCTCAACTACTACCGCAAGAGCGAGACTATTCAACAGCCTAATGCTGCTCAGGCTGCAGTCGGTGCATCGTTTGATCTAAGTGTATCGGGATTCAATGGACCGCTGAAAGTAGGTTGGAACGATGGCTTCTCGAATAGTACCGTTTCCCACATTCTGAATACTACGAGTCAAAATGTGTAAGTTGATTCCGTCTATTGATCTCAAGCTATTTGAACTTGTTGTACAAACCTGTGGACAACTGCGGGGAGTGGCTCTCAAAAGAAGGCTCTTCTGCATGAGCTCATTCCTTAAGTTGTGGTTTCATGGAAGGCCTAAGCTATGCCTGAAGAGTATTTATGAGCGAAGTTGAGTTTCGCCTGGGTTCATGTGAATGCTAGCACAGCATTACTTTCCCCCTTGTAAACTTTTGTAGCAAACCGGGGTATTAGACAGCTCAGTCACTAACTGTGCTTAAAGTGGCTTGCCATGGGTACCCGATATGGGTGCCGGTCGTATGAGGGGATACGGTTTATGGCCAAAGACCGTGGATGCTGAAGCTAACATACGAGCGGACTCAGCGAGATCGTACTACTGGCCTTATGCATCACGAGACAATCTCAGGATGTTTAGCAAGACTCTAGCTCACAGAATTGTTCTAGATGGGACAGAAAGTCATCAAGGAAAGGTAGCAACTGGAGTCGAGGTCACATCTGCCAATGGCACAAAGCAAATCATTAAAGCTAGGAAAGAGGTCATATTATCCGCAGGATCTGCGAAGTCTCCGTTACTTTTAGAGCTTTCCGGAATCGGAAACCCAGAGTGGGCATTCTCTCCCCCACTGTGCTAGTCTCTGCTGACTTTCTCAGCATTATCAGCAGTCACGGCATTCCAGTTGAAGTCGATCTACCAACGGTAGGCGAGAACTTCCAGGATCAAGCAATGGTTACACTCTCCATCAATACCACTAACTTGAATTTCACGGGATACCCTCAGTACGTCAGCTACCCATCAGCCACCGACATATTCGGTGACCGCACCTCCGAAGTTGCTGCATCGGTATCATCCTCCATTCCCCAATATGCTTCGTCTGTGGCGGCAGCGAGCAATGGCGCCCTCTCGACTTCCGCGGTGGAAACCCAGTTTAGAATTCAACATGATCTCCTCTTCAATCAAAACATGCCAATCGCTGAGATTCTCTTTGCTCTCTCCCCAACAGCTCTCTTTACCCCCTATTGGCCAACCTTACCTTTCTCTCGTGGTAGCATTCATATCTCGTCTAATGATATAGAGGCTCCAGCCGAGCTGAACCCAAACTACTTTATGTTCGATATTGACACCGAGATCTCAGCCGCTGTGGGTAACTACATCAGACGAACTTTCGCAACGGGGCCACTCGCGGAGTATCTTGGGACTGAGACACTACCTGGGCTAGATAGGGTTCCAGAGGGGGCGGATGCAGATACTTGGGCACCCTGGATGTATGAGATCTGTAACCCGAACAATCATAACTTGGGTAGCGCAGCCATGCTACCTAGGGAGTTGGGTGGAGTGGTTGATAGAGAGCTGAAGGTCTATGGGACAAGCAATGTGAGGGTTGTGGATGCGAGTGTGCTGCCACAGCAGCTGGTCGGACACTTGACGAGCACGCTCTATGCACTGGCTGAGAAGGCAAGTGACTTGATCAAAGAAAGTTCAATCTAGAATTATCTATGCCGCTGATTACGTTCTTTGCTTTCGCTATAAGAGGTCATTGAGCTCCTCGTAGAAGTATATTGAAATCACTGATTTTCTCCGACTTTCACTGACTTTCACTGACTTTCACTGAACTTCACTGAATCGCCCTCTGACGACATTCCTTGTTCACGTGCTATATTGGACAATCTCTGCCCTCTTTGGCCAAGGCTATCGACGGCTAAATGGCCTTCGATCCGAGTAGAAAGGTGTGAGACATTAATATCAGATGGTACCAACAGTGGCTCCGCTGTGGGCCAGAGAGAAGCTCGCCAAGCTTGGGGCGATGTGGATTCTTTCACACGCACACGCCGCCAATCTCCACGAGACGCCCGACGATCGCGGGCTCTTTCTGTTCGAGACTTTGCGCCCAGCTCTTCAAATGTACCATAAACTATGACATTTCTTTTGCTGCTTGGCGCCAATTTGCAGATTGTTGGCGGGCCGCAGAAGCGTATAATCCTTTTGATTATGATACTTTTCGTCGGGTAAGTACAAGAAATTAATTGGTGTCGTCTCGGGAGAATCTGGGCGCAAAGGTCTTGGAAGCCGGGGCGCCAAGCATTCCGTCGCTCCCGTAGTCGATAGCCGAAGGAACTTCGCGTTACGTTATTTTAGGTATTTCGTCTTTAAGCGCTATGGGCCATGGCTGATGATGCGGTAACAAATGACTTATCGTCCCACCGTGCCTGAGGACCATTTGATCCCAGACCAGCGGTCTGCTGTGGCGCTTGGCAGCGTGGCGGACAAAGGTGCACGCTACCCAGTGATCTGGAGTAGGAGATGATCGCCGGCAAAGCAGCTTATTCGGTTATCGTATTGCAAGCGCCCAATTGGTTTTGCAGAAGACACGGAAGTGTTTCCTTTAAAGGGTCAGCTGTAATGATCACTGCATCATCAGCATACGAATCTAGGAAACTGTTCAGTCAACAAGACTAAAAATAGGATGAAGAGCTTTGTCTGCCTTGCTTTGATGGGTACGAGTACTTCGAATTGATATCATGAGGTGACTGGTCCCCGATCGGCCGATAGCCGTACTTCCGTGCCGGTTCCGAGTGAGACTTTGATGTACCGATCAAAACCCCAAAAATCATGTTTTTGTTCTCCACTACAGCGCTGCACAACCACAGAAATCTCTGCCCACGTCTCCATTCTACTTACTTATCGAATATGCAGGCCTCTCCCTTTAGGCAAAGAACCGGTTTCAATGCTAAGTATCTAGCCGATGACCAATACAATAGTCACCATCGATCAGAAGCAATTGGTTGGGATCTAAGGAGGGTAAAAAAAGGCAGAACACCGCGGAGAACAGCCGACTCCACCGGTTGGGCAAATCGTATTCCTAAAGTATTTCTAATGATTCCTAATGAGGTATGAGTGCAACATGTGGACGGGACTGACCCACTACAGCGTGCATCGAGTCCTGATCATGTGAGGCTAACACATTCAGAGTAGGAATCTACACTCGCCGCTCCATCCAAAGTCCTGGCGTCTTCGCAACCATGCAGAAGCGCGAGGGACAGCCTGTAAGAAAGCTATCCGTACATCCTTCGCCAAGGGCTCTTAGAGGCCTACGGCTGACGACGTACCCGCTCTGTAAGATCAGCCAAAACTCGCGAACCCTCCACACCCCCAAAACTCCAAGTCACCATTACCCACCTCGAAGCTTGCAAAAACTCCAATTGAACTTTCAGGGTCGTCTGTTGCCTCCTGGCCTTGTCCGTGGCACTACGCTCGAAGCAGTTGGCACTTGTTGCTCCCCACGAGAGAGCCCTACAGTAGAACGTTGAAGGGGGCTGTGCAAAGCTATACCACCGGTCCAGCAGCAACGAAAAAAAAAATTCAAGCATTGGGGCAGTGCACGTAGCTTGACGTGCACTGCCTCACTCGAAATGAGCTTGACGGGGCCAACAGCAGGATATAAGGTAGTCAGTCCATCCAGTCCTTTCTCCAGAAAGTTTGGAATTCTGCCTGCTCGACGCGCAATCCTTTGCGACAAAACAGAACTTTTCGGAAAACTGCCTGCAAGTCAACCTCGCGCGAGACGCCGGCGAAGACCCCAAGCCCAGAGAGTCAAGAAACGCCTGCCGAACACCTGCCCCCCCGCGGACAAAAAAACCACGCCGCTAATACTGGCCACACCAACAGCAAGAGAGTCCAACATGGCCCTTCACTAATCGTTCCCTCCAAGCATGGATGGTCTGTCAATGCCAATATTTTTTTCTTTTCTTGTCTGGACCACGGATCATCGCATCGAGTTGGGGGAGGAGGATGACCTGAGCGACTAGGACTTGCCGTGCGTTTCTCGTTTCGATTGAGGCCCTTGTTCGTCTGCAGGGCCGCATGTTCGCATCATCATCTATCTCACTACCCACATGTCTTTCGTTTACCCTTGTGGCTTATGATGATGCGGGCCTTCATCGGAACTGGTGCGCTTGCAGGATTATGGGAGCTGAAGAGCCATTAGCATGGGACCCGCAGAGCCGATATGCTGCCGGATAAGTTTTTTTACCTCATCATCTCTGCGCATCGCGCCGACGACTCGCAATGCAACTGGCATTATCTTACGGGCCCTCTTTTCATGAATGCCAAGGTGATGGCTTTTGCCGACTCTTTTTTCCACCTGGTTTTGATTTTACTTTCCACTTCGAGATGCGCGGACAATCCATACCGGATGCGGAAAGCTGCTTGGCATCGTACCTCTTGGCCCATTGGCTTCTATCATCACTTCCACCATATCCCTTCGGGTCTGGCTACTGGAGTGGACGATATGACGCTGTTGCCATCACTGATGGCGTGGTGTCTTATGGTGGTGATGAGTTCTTGGGAACCATCTTGCCTGCCGCACCCCCCTCTCCTGTGCAAGGGTGTGAATTTCGAGTTCTGAGCGACGGTTTATTGCGGCCTTGAATGTCGCAGATCGACGCTCAAATATCGAAATTGTGTCCCGACACGGAAATGCTGCGGAAATGCGGAAACGCCGAGCCGTCCGCAAAACTTTGGTTGGAAAATCCAATCACAGGGCGAGTATCGTATTTTTTTTTTCTGGTTATTTTTTCTTTCATTATTTTCATTATTTTTTGATCTACTTTGATTTATCGCTAGCTCTGCGTTCGTTTTTTTATTGATTGGGCTAGCGCGAGTCCTTATTCTGTGCCGCTTACTAGTTTGCCTTGTTTGCGCGTCTGCCTGAGCGAAATCTGCCCTGCCCGCTATTGCAGCGCCTGCACAGCCTCGAGGCTGCCCGCGATGGCTGAGGCGACGTCCGTCAGTCCTCGACGACAGGCTTCAGGAATGATGATTATTTGTTGAATTCCCTTTCTGAATCTCGCGAGTCCTGTTTTTTTTAGGTTTCCAGAATATAGGATGGGCTGCCTTCGAGTTTTTGTTCTTACTGTTTGTGTGCCCACCGTGATCTACTAGCTGTTTCATGAGCCTCGGATCTACTGCACACACCCTTACACATCCCGGCTCTGGAAAAGAACAACCATGCAGACCATTGGAACCAACCCACGGGCAAGGGCCGAATCGGTCGAAGCATGGATGCGAGAGATGGAGAGCGCGGGCCATCTCCCAGCTGAACAGGAGATAGAGCAGCTCCAGCATCAGCAATTGCCGGCTTACACAACAGTGGATAAGAACCAAATCCAGTCATTGCCTCAGCAATACATGCAATCATGCTGCGCGTACGGATCCCTCCCCCTTGCTATCCCAGAAAAGAAAACGAGTGCGTGAAATAATGACAAACGATGCAGGTTCCAGAAACTCGATGCCATGAACAAGGGCACCTCCACCCAGTACGAGCTGCTGGAGAAGTCCCCACAATTCAGGTTCATCAGCTGGGTGGTACTCGCTAGAACGCCGGACCAGACGATCTCCGAGCAGGAACGTCTGACATGTCCAATGGTATGGTGTCGAACGAAATTTCAGAGCAACGAATACGTACAGCTCGTGAATCATCTGTCGGGATGTGCGCATCTGGGTGCAGCGGAGTACTACTGCCCCTATCACTCGAGGAATGAGCTATTTATGGAACCTCAGCTGCCGCCCAAACCCCGGCACTCGAAGAAGCAGTTCCTGAAGAACGCGTTCGAATCGATCGTAAAGCTCGGCTTCCCGAAGCACAGACGCAGCAGGGGGCCCGGCAGAGGCGGGGGCGGTAATGGCGGAACCAGGCTGGGGGGCCGAAGGTCGGAAATGCTGCACAGTCCAGGAGGAAGAGCAGCCGCCGCTGGAGGATCAGGAGCATCAGCACGCGGCGAAGGCCCGTTATCTGACAGCGCCACGTTCCCGGTAGAAAAGAGGAGAAGGGTGGCAGAACACCCTAATCTGGCCGAGCTTGGCTGTAGCGAGGAGATGGGGGATGCTTTGGCTGCTGAGCTAATTGAACTGGACGGGCAAGCGATAGTAGCAGCAGCAGCAGGAGGAGGAAGAGGAGTAGTAGGAGGAGCAGATCCCCAAATCAGAAGCAGCAGCAGCCGCAGAAGAGGAGCAGCAGCCGCAGGTGATGAGGGCATGCCGAGCGAGGCTAGCATTGCCAAGCGGCGGAGCAGAGCTGCCGAGCTTCCAGGCGCCGTGTACAACTTATTTGAAATGGAAGGCCAGCTGCCCAGCGAGTTTATATATGACAGGGCTGAGCTCGCAGACAAGCGCTTCTCCTACCTTTCGCACAGTTCCGCCGAGGATTTCTCAACGAAATCTTCTGATCAGTCGCCCGTGAGCCCCGTCAGTCCGCAGATGTGGTATAATACACGTGATTTTGACAGTCCTATTTCACCGTCGGACAGCAATCTCTCGGATCCATGGGCTAACCTGCACAATTCCCACGAGCAGCCGCAGCAGCAGCTTCTTGTCCACCAGCAGCAGCCGCCGCATCACCACCAGCACCAGCGCCAGCAGCAACAGCAGCTCCACCAGAACATCCACAGCGTTCAGCACCACCAGCAGCAGCTCCACGGCCAGTATTCACAGCCGCCAGCACTGCAGAGCAGCGACGGCAGCCAACCATCGCAGCTCCACGAGACCTCGACGTCCTCGTCGCAAGCGCACCGAGCCCTGTCGCACGGAGACCAGCGGCTGCAGCAAGCGCAGAGAGGCGACCCGGGCTCTTCTAGCCTAGACATTCCACTGTCGAACCTGCACGCCGAGTGGCAGCACTTCGGCTCTTCCAAGTCGCCACGCCTGGTGCCAAGCATAAGAGTGGATACATCGTGTAGTTCTGGAAAGTCAGTCTCGGACGGCGACGACTCGCCAAATATTAATAACAGCAGTAGCAGAAGAGACAATAATTTTATTAATAGCAGGCACAAGAGGAGCCGGCAGTACAACAGCAACAGCAACAGCAACAGCAGCAGCAACAGCAACAGTCCCGATTCTGTGGGCAGCAGCAGTAGCGCCTTCAGCGCAGCATCGGCATCGTTGCGCCTGGGCCACAACAGCAACGTGCTTGCGGAGCAGCAGCAAAGGCTTGGCGCCACCGCCGCCGCCCCCTCCAGCTCCACCGTCCCCATCACTACCACACCCACAACCGCCACTATACCCACCATCCCCATCCCCATTCCCAGTCCTCTCCAAATCGAGGCCGAGAGCCGCGATCCCAAGAATCTTGTCCAAGAGCTGCGAGGCCTTTTCAACACGCTCTTCAAGCTCACCGTCGCCAAGATCCACCAGAGCCCGCCGTCGCAGGCCCGCACGGCGATTCTTCGCTCGCACTCGTCGGCCGCTAACGTGTTCGACTGTGGCTTCAAGGGCCTCCATTGCCTGCTGAGCGGCCAAGTGCCCCAAGACTTTTGGCAGGTCTTTGGCATCTCGCTCTTGGCATACGCATGTGCGCTGGCCACCGCTGAGGCCGACCTCACCAAACGCTTCCCCACTATATACACCGACCTCCTGAACTGGTCCCAGGCCATTGCGAACGATGGTGACAAGCGCGGCTATGTGCTCCTCGTCCAACTGCTCTGGTCTCCAAGTCAAAACTGCTTCGAACCCGTCGCCACCCACCAGCACGAAGACCTCGACCTCTGGCCTTCGCTCTCCAGCATCAACAGCATCAGCAGCCACCACAACGTCGTCGCCGCTCTGCCTCCTCCTTCCTCTTCCTCTACCGTCAACCCCAGCCACGATCCCGCTTTCGATACCCTCGACCAAGCGCAGCTGGCAGGCTTCTCTTCCTCGAGTATGGTTGAAGCGTCGTCCTGGATAAGCCCCATGGCCGCGGCCGCAGCAGCAGCAGCCACTGCCGCCGCACAGCAAGACAACTCAGACATCAACATGCTTCACCAGTCGGACCACGAGATCCTTCTGCCGACGCTGAACAACGGCGTTGTAGCGCAGCTATGCAAGCAGTTCCTCGACCGTAAGTTTTCCTTCAGAGTTGTCGTCTTCAAATCACACCTACCACCAGCACCGCTGTCAAACACCATCACGTACCCATCATCATGAATCACTATGACACTGTGACCCAAAAAAAGAAAGTTCTTCAGACTAACGTGCCTATCTTCGTCTTCTGCAGGCTACGAGTATCTATCCGCCGATGCTACCACCTCTTCTGCCTTTGGTCCCCTAGGACTCGACGCCTTCGGTACACCAACGATGAGCGCGGCACATAACATGTACGCCATCAGGAACAACATACTTGACCCGCTAGCCCTGATTCCAGGGCTGGAGGGCTTCCGTCCCGTCGTGAACAACACGTCCATGCTGCTAGAGAGCATGCCAAACATTTCGCTACGGCATCTAGAGTTGATGCTACTGCAAGAAGGCAAGGTAAGGGCAAACAATACTTCTCCACCCGACATCCATACCCGAGTACCATACTCCACCCCTCAAAATTGAACACCCACACTATACACTTTGCATAGACTAACGCACGTGCCCGTTCACTCTTACAGTCCTCGTCGAAATCCCCCTCCCTCTACAATCGTTTCGCCGAAGCGGTCCGGCGCCTCGTCGAACAAACGGCCGCTAGCATGGGTGCGCCCATGAACCGCGCTTCCTACCACGCTACCGACATCGAGAACGTCATGGCTCTGCACCAGGACCTGCTCATGCAGGCCCATGCCGAGCCCGAACAACCCCAGCAGCAGCAACCATCGGCCGTTCAGGTGGGAAAGGCACCAGCCTTCAGCCCTGTCGTCAGCGAGGCCGAGAGCTCGGATACACGCCCGTTTAGCTGGGCAGATAGCGATGTTAGCGGGGAGAGTCCTAGTACGAGGCCCAGTAGTATTTTCATAGGGGGTAATCAGTAGGCTGACCGTTTCTTTTTGTTTTGTTTTTTTGGGATTTCACAATAGCTACTTTTTTGATTTTTCTTGGGTCGAAGGATTTTCTCCCGATATGGAAAGAAAAGCAGTCACGCACAAGGATCACGGTACAAAGCTTGTGGCGTGGCGTTTGTACCACGATTGTTTCTTATCCTCATGTTACCTTTCGTGGCACCAAATATCCCATCTTTTACCCCTTTTCGCATAAATCAGAAGGCTAACGACATTCACCCTCAAACAGCTCAGGCGATGTCTTCTTCTCCCAATCCTCCAGCGACCCGACCCTGATATCTTTCTTCGAAGACCACCCAACCGGCACCCCCTCGCACCCCTCCTCGACCCGCAGCACCGCCTCCCCTTACCAACGCCCACCCACCTCCGCCCCCAGCATAGGCACCACACCGGGCCCATCAACCGCCTCCTCCACCACCACTCCACCCAGCGCCACCCCCATCAACACCAGCAACCCGCGCTCTACGCCCCCCTCTACTGGCCCCGGCGGTAGTGCTTCGGACTCGGCCGAGGGCACCATGACGTGCAAGATCTGCGGCAAGGTGCTCGCCGGTAAAGCGGTGTGGCTGCCCAGCAACATGAAGAGGCATATGCGCGAGCTGCATACGCCTGCGGCTAAGAGGCTGGTTTGCGATGTGCCTGGCTGTGGGAGGGCGTTTTTGAGGAATCATAACCTTGCGCATCATCGGAAGACGGTGCATGGGAGGGGGAGTTGATGATGGGGAGGTGAGATGGGTTGAGTTTTGAGGGAGGGAAGAGAAGAGTGTGGAAGAGAAAGGGGTGGGATTATACCATCTACTTTGAAGAATGTCGGTTGGATGTTATGATGAGGGAATGGACGAGTGAGGTCACGAAGAGGGCTTGTTGGCCTCTTGAGAGGTTTACGACTACCCTTGTCTTTTTGTTTTCGAAACGCCTGGTTACCTTTTGTTTTGGCATCTCTTTTTTTCCCCTTGTCGATTTTGCCGCATCTACGTTACGAACGAACGAACGAACATACATTGAGATGGGATTGAAATATACACGAATTGCATAAAGTGGAGGATCTTCGAAACGTTTTTTTGTTTGTCATTATTCATTCCCGGAAACGAAAGGAAACGGAAAGGATACCCCCCCAAATGTTTTGGCAGCTTATCACGGTTTGCTTGATTGATTGATTGATTCGCTTCATTGCGTACATGATATTATGGGAATTTTCTGAAGAGGGAAAGGAAGGCTTGTACGAATTTCAAGTCTGGTTGGAGCTGGAGCGCGAGACGCCGCTGGCGGGGTGAAAGGAGGACGGATTGAAGGGTAGTTGCAAAGGTGGATACGAAATGAGCTGCATTTTGATGGAATCTGGTTCTTTTTTTGTTTGGTTTCCTCTGCATTTGCAGCATGTCTATAGCGCTTTTTTTCCCCCCTTATTTTCTATTTTGCTAAGCCAAGTATGAATTCTTGGTTTTGGCTTTTTCACGATAGCAGTCATCCGTAACAAACGGTGATAGGCTCATCTCTCCTTTTGGGAGTTGACAGATGGGCGTAATGCAGAAACAAACTTTTTTTTCCTTCACATCGTGGATTTTTTGATTCATGTGTCTACGAAATCACCTGTGACGGTCCTGAGTCTTAAAGCAGACTGTATCATTCACTACGATATGCTCAAACCTGCCTTCCCCCGACATTTCCAGTCTTTGGCATCACCAATGGGATAGATAGTACGAGTCTAGTACGAGTCTAGAAACTAGTTCGGTAGTGACACAAGACTGAGCTGTCCACATGTTTTCGTCCTGACTTTTCAATAATCTAAAAAGAAAAGGCATGCACCTAAGCCGTCCAAGCCAAAAAAGGACAAAAGCCGCAGGTGGAGAGAGTCCTCGCACACGTCCTTTTTGTTTGAGTCCTTAGTTAGTCGCAAGAGATACCGTAACAGGGGACATGACCCGGGCCGGCCCCAGGCACAAACAGTCCAGCAGCACGTTCATTATTCCTCCGGCATAGTAATCTATCCCCTGGGAGCTCTTCGAAAACTTGCGCCGCGCCGCCACGCTCCAAGCTAGTTTGTCTTATCTCCCCCCTCCTATTCGTTGTTGGGGGAAGGGGAGGAAAGCTCACTTGGAGCTACGCCGCGGTGGTTGATCTTGGGAGTAGTAGGCGGTCAGTGGTGTATATGTATGATGCTTGAGGAGTTTCAGGATTTAAAAAGAACAAAAGTTCACCCGCCAGGGGCTATGAAAACTCCTCTCGTGGTGATTTCGGTTATGTTTTTTTTTTTCTATCCTCCTGGCCTCGTCAGGTCTGACCACTTCTTGTACTTCACTAACTCTCAGGTTTTTTATTTTATGCTTCTGTAGCCGCTTGGAGGATTTCGGGTTTGGAGGGATATTACATAGATTTTTTTTTTTTGAATTTGGGGAGGAACACTTACTACTGTGCTACTAGGGGCAATAGAAAGTTCTCTTATTACCGTATGTGATAGTAAATATATGACTAGGCTAGTATGAGGAGAGACTCCATGCTGATCTCCTTCTTAGTGCTAGCTATCGGTATTTAGATACTTGCTGCTCTCTACCTGAGTCACTAAGGACCAGACTATGGAACTAAACTTGAGTGGACAGTTTTTCTAAGGTTCTCTGGAAAAAGCTATATGCCGTGTAGCTTTGTTCTATTCCTCTATTACACACCTGTCAATTCCTTTCTTTTCTATAGAGCTGTCTTATTAGGCGCTATGATTCACCGTCTGCATTAGCCCATGTTGGGACATCGTGTCACGTTTTTCACTCACTAGTTGGTATCAGTATTCAAATTAAAGCAAAGGTGTCATGGCATCAGATAATGGCCCATAGTGAGCACAATGGCTGTGCTATGACTTTAAGAATGGCTAAATATAATTCCCACACAGGTCACCTGCAGACGCACTCATATCAGAACCAGCCACTGCGAACCGAAGGGTTGTATTTGAAGAATAACAATGTTGTACATATTGAGACCACCGCATCTTCAATAGTTTATCATACGGCAACTGTTACGTGCGACGGTACCCAACATATTCAAGCATGCTGCCATTATCAGTAAGTTGGCTCTGGTCCCGAAATGTACTCACATTAATTTAAGATCACCTCAGATCGGTTATGAGCGCGTATGAAAATTGGCGGGCTTTCGACAATTGTAGAGAAGTCCACGACTTAGGACAAATTACGGTACCAGTTTGAAGCCGCAAGGGAAATGAAAACAGTACAACTGCCGGAGGAAGAAACAGACGACAAAACGGGCAAAATAAAGCAAACCCCGCAACCGTACATGGCAGGAACACCGAAATTAAAGAGAAGGAGATGCCTTTCATGTCCTGGATCTGGAGTCGATGGACGAGCGGCTGATCGTTATAGTACAGATACAACACGTATAGGGAACAATGCTATCACGATACACGCCGTTCCGGCAAGCAACTAGCACCATTATGGTGGGCTAGAGGGTTGGAGGATTGGATCGAAGAGCCCGAACTGGTAATGGTTCCAAATGTATTTTCAAGCTTGAAAACTTTTCAAGGCTTTCGTATACGTGTCATTACCAGGAAAAAATTGGAAATAAGTTACCTAATGAACGTTTCCAACTAGGTAGACTTGGAACCATTAAGTTAAATCCAACCACCTAAATTTTCAGAATATTCAAACGCTCCGATTCCTTCATTTGACAACACTGCAGAGGAAATATGCCATCGCTACTGGATCTCCCCAGGGAGATACGTCTATTGATTTTTGCGTTGGTAGATGTACCATACCTAACCGTGCGTAAAGAAGTCGAAATCACAGGTGAGGAGGAAGATTATCCACGGAGATTATCTGGGCTCTCGATGGCGACCGTCGATTTCTCAATGCCATCTGCATCTCGCGGCATGTCCAGGCCACCGACTGCATTTCGCGGCGAGTTCAAGCCACCGCCTGAATTTCGCTGCATGTCCATGCTACCGACTGGATGTTGGGGCTGGCCCATGCCACCGGAACGCTTCTCCTTCCACCTCGAAATCCATGGCGGAGAAGCAGATCCCGCTCGACTGATCAGCCCCGGAGCAGCGTCCACTCTTCTACTCGTGTGTAGAACATTCTGGCAAGATTTGCAAGGCAAATTCATCGATATGGACACCGCCGTAGTCGATCTCGGCTGTACGGATGCGCAGCTGCTCGCTTCGTGGAAGCCTAAGCTGGCAAAAGAGATCAAGAACGTTGCGATCAATCCGTTCCACAAGTGGCACTGTCCCATCAACAAACCAAGTGCGAACCCAGCCTTCCGAAGCATGAAGTACTTAATTTTTCCGCTGGGATCGCCTGGTGACGAGATCGAAGAATCATGCTGGGGCATATATTTGGATAAGTTGCGCTCGCAAGCTGAATTTACTTATCAGCACTTGCCAAATGCGCAGAACTTTGAAGCGACATACTGCTTCAATCCTCGGGAGTTTCGCAGCGAGCATGGTTTCCCTGATAAAGTGGTCTACGGATGCCATGGAAGGAATTGAATCTCGATGGCTGTGGCGTTCTCTGTGGGAAAAACTAAATTCCTGTCGCGGGGTGAAGGACAGTTCATGAAATAATCGCAGTGACAATAAAAAAAATTCAGCTCTGTTTTAGGTTTTGGGGTGTTCCTTACTTGCCAGCTACCGGCAGTCGATGTTCGTCCTCTTCTCCCAGGCTTCTAAGCTTCTAAATGGTGGAATAAATTCCTCAGGCTTGCATCTCGGCCAACAGTTATTCCGCGTTCCAACCGTCACTGTTGTCTTCCAGGATGATCCCGCACGATTGAATTTAGGCGTCAGATTTGATGGCAGATCTAAGTTGGATCGCTACCGAGCCGACCCTGGCGCGGAAATTAGCAACCGAATAAAGATTCGCTTTTTTTCGTATGTTGGTCTATTAAGGGCATACCAATTTTGTTTGCGCGGGGAGAATGAGACGGAACTTTGATACGCAATTGTGCCAGAGCTTCAGGCTAGCGGATAAGCTTGGAGGAGACGTTTAGTCTGGAAGGGACTCCCCGTTCGTAGCTAGAAACATGTGTTTTAAAAGGCAGAGAGCTCTGATAATTTTCATTTTGATTTATCTTTATTGTAGAGTGAATAATAGAAATTTTGACAATCGGAATGAAGTTCGCACTGCATATTGCCTCGGTGCTAACGCTGATCACATCTGTCCTGGGAGAAGGAGAGCTAATCCAATCAAGACTTCCATGGAAGGGTGATAGGGATGCATTTGCTCTCGTTGGTTATGGAAAGACCAATCCACTGGGCGAAACTACTGGAGGGGCAAACGGACGAACAGTAACAGTCAACAGCCCGACAGCTCTAGCCAGCGCGGTCAAAGTATTTACTCTTTCACACACTTGACACAACGAGAACTAAACTGGGCAATTAGGGAAACAAATCAGTGGTCGTCTATCTAGATGGGTCTTTCAATCTCACATCGCGTCTAAATGTCGGATCGAACAAATCCCTGATCGGCAAGGGAGCAGGCGCAACGATCGCTGGCGCAGGAATCACAATTCAGGATCAGACGAATGTTATAGTTCGGAACCTGAAGATAGAGTACATCGTCAACAACGATGGTATGACTATTCAAAATTCCACGAGGGTTTGGGTCGACCACAACGAGTTTCAATCGCAGTTTAGCACTGAGATTGGCCCAGACTATTATGGTAAGGAAGCTGCTGTTTTAAAAGTCTCCTTGGAGCTGTGCTGGATTCAAGGGCTTGAATAGGGCTCGTTAATAACATGGTTCGCTTGTTCAAAGGTTTTGAATCGCCCTCTATAGAGCGATTGAAGTGACTGTTCTTCAGGATAGGCTGGGCTGATGGAGGTCTAGATGGCCAGCTTGATATCGTCCGGGCTTCCGACTGGATAACCGTGTCTTGGAATTATTTTCACGATCACTGGAAGGTAGAATACATTCTTAATAGCCTCATAAGCGGGCATTGCTGATCGAAGAAAGTCTTCGCTGGTCGGAAATAGTGATACAAACCGCGCTCAAGATTTGGGGCATCTCCATATAACTTATCACCACAACCGATGGAGAAACTCTGGAACAAGGGGGCCAGGTGAATTCACCGGTTATGAAAAGTACTTCATTTCAATCACTGACTTTTATAGCGGGAAGATTTGGCCACCAGCACGTGTACAACAACCTGTACCAAGATTTCTTGTACCAAGCGATCCACTCTCGCTCGGACAACCAGGTGCTGGTGGAAGGCAATGTCTTCCAAGGAAACACGCGAACGGCTCTAACAACATACGGGCTGGTGATTCCAGAAGACTCTCCGAACACATCCCCGGATGGCGACTATGAGATCGACGGCTTTGCGAACCTAGGGGCGGGTAAGTAGTGTGGCGAGTTTCGTTGTCGCTAGTCTGTGAGCTGACTTATTCTCTTCGTAGAAAACGACTGGGGAGGAGCCACTGTCAACATCACTCAGGAAGGGAACTTTACCAAAGCCCCATACAAGTTCACGCTCACGCCGCTCGAGATGGTCGAAAAGCGGGTTCTTGCGGGTGTTGGCCTGGGCAAAATTTGATTGCTTAGGGAACAATAATGTGGTTGCCAAACTTTTGTTTTTGTTCTTGGGAATTGATACCGTCTCTATCTACCTTGCATAGACTTACTTTGCGTTAGTTCTAATGAATGAGAGCTAGCGGAATTCCAATTTGCTGCAAGCATCGACTGCCAAAGCATGCTAAGCCATGAGTTACACACGTCTATTTCCCAAGTGATTAATCTATCTCGAAATTTCCCGGCAGGATGAAGCGAATCTTCAGCGCTATCCATATTTCAGTTGCGTAGACCAAGGTCAGTATTTTTTTGGCCCACTTATCTGAGATATGAGGAATAGCAGGTGAATGATTTCGTCTATGAGTGTAAGGTAGGTCAATCCTAATGAAATCATTTCGTTAACTGGAAGATAGCTATATCAGATTGATTTCCTTGAGAGTCCATTCAGGAACTAGGTTAGGTTTGCTTGTAACAATACCGACTCTTTCATAGCTCGAGGTTTTGGAATCTACCTCTCTCAACACGAGACTATGTAAAGGACGCATACTAGTCTCTACGGACTCTAATCCCATTTCCAGAAGAAGAAAATTTGACGGTTCTCTATCATCGCTCGAATACTCCAAGGGATTTGTGTCAGGTATAAACTGATAGTGATAATGGTTTGAAGGCCCAAAAACAAAAGGACAAAGGACTTTCAACCCTTGTTCGAAGCCATGGAGAGATTGCGCCTGCGCTGATAGTATCTTGATTGGTGCTGTTCGACTAAACAAAGTCAGTATCGCTTCTGAGCAGGGTCCGTACGCATCATCCGTGGCTGGAGTGTAGCGAATTGCCCGTACATCAACCAAAGTTGAGTAATGGCTCGGGAAATTTCTGTTCTTCACACGCCTATCAACAGATAACCACGACCATGTAGGAATAGAGCAGCTCCTCGGCCGCTTGCAAATCGGGGAGGACCGGGGAGGACCGGGATCATAAATGGTATCATGGTAGCGGACAGACCAGAGAAGGGACTTGATAAGATTATTTTCCCAGATCCCGCTTAGGTAGCGACCGAGACCACTGTTTATCGATGAGATGTGCGGACTGCCCGAGGAAATTTGTCTCGCGATGGAGGAGAGTGCTGGCAGTCTGTCCCGATGGAACGTGATATCCCTTACACTATAATGGCTGCAAATAATTTCCCAGAACTCCAGCCGCTGAGCAGTATCGCCGTCATCAACAATTCTATGGAATTCCGATTTGATGTTCTTTCCCACACCAAAATCCGTGCCAAAAAAGATCATATCCTGCAGTCTCCCACATTCGCACCTGAAGCCTTCGCGGCATTCCCAAACCATCTCCATTGGGGTGTAGTGCACCACCCTGGAGGCCAAGAGCCGTTCCTGGAAAGCCCACGCGCGATGCCACAACGGGACCCCTGACGGGAGGCTGTAGGTTATTCCCGCTGCCCAAGGTTTGTGGTAGTCGTCGCTAACCGTAACTTCTTTGGAGAAGCCCTTCAACGTGCGACCGTTCCTGTCGTAAAATTGAAAATAGTGGTTCTTAGGGCGAGGATCGAGAAAGCCAGAGCCTGCATGCTTAGCAAGGTCTGCCGCAATGACCAGATAGGCAGATCCATAAATCGAGCCCATCTTCGGAATTTCGGATAACCATTCATCCTCGTCATCTTGGACAATGCAGAGGCAGTCGATCCATATATAGCGGATTTCGAGTTCCGAGGTTAGATACAGGGCATCTTGAATGGTCTTGGGAAGCTTCGAGATATGCAAGCCCTGATCGAAATGCTCATGACAATTGAGGCGCGTAGTTTTAACTGGGTTACCTGAGCCCCAACAATAACTCAAGGCAGTATAGTCGTAGTCCTTCAGTCCTGTTTCGTACTCAATGAGTTTGATCCTTATTTGGGAGCTCTCTTTGTCTAGTTGGAGAAGTCGTTTCGGTCGTCTGGTGTTTGGCTGTAAACCTGCCGATGGGCGACATTGATGCTTCTCGTCGCAAGATTTGATCCAGGACTTCAAAGTCTCGATACACTTTCCAGCATTTGATATTGACGGCACGGGAGCTCTTGTGGCAATGTTCAAATGTAGATGTTCGGAGTTCTGATCGGTGCTCCGATATCTAGCAATTTAGTTTCTTGCAGAGTTGGCTATAGGCAGGTGCGCACGAAAGAAGTCCAAAGCTTCTCAAACTCGAATGATAAAGATTAGAGAAGTAGTATGGCTCTCGTCTCGCGCATAGGGTAGACCATGCAAGATGACAACTCTGCAATCGAAGCTAACATGCTAGACACCAGAGCTCATATTGTCAATGTGTGGCTTGTTATCTTCATTTTCGGCACTAACCTCTCGTGCAATCTCAAGCAGTGTTTCTTTTTTGATGCTAACATGCGTTACGCATCGTACTCGAACCATGATTTCGCGTGGGCCGAATAGTGCCCTAACTTCCCCTTCACATACTTCGCTACCGTGAAGTCCTGTACAGGTAGGCTGGTGCGGTGTAATAGATTCTATAAGAATTCGGCACCACGGACATCCGTTCCGCGTCGAATTGAGGAGGTTTGCAATTGTGGTTGTCACAACAGTTAAGCCGTAATCCTCTCCGGTGCGAAAATCGTCGCAAGTATTGCAGTCAACCTCAGGTGGAGGCCAGACGAGATCCATATTCGCTCGACAGGTTTTGAGGGAGGGTAGATAATCCTTTTGATCTGGCGTATCCTATGTTTCTATACAACGGTGTTGAGATAGCGCTTGGCAAGCCTAGACTTTACGCAACAACTGCCTAATCAGTGACCTCGTAGCTGTCTTCAACGCAGGAAGGGACTATCACGTTAGTTGTTCTGTGTGGAAGACAAGGATTAAGTAAAGCTCCACCTCAGGTAACGCAAGCGATTGCCAGGAGAAAGCTGGCTTCTCGCGGTTCATTGATTATTACTGCGCGCGCCCATGCCAACCCGGGCCTCATGCTCAGCCTTGCGATGTCTTACGCCCCATTTCTGCGCCAAGTTAAATAATATTCGCACCACGAGGCTTTGCCACTATCCTAACTGCCAATTAATCTCCTGGGATGGATAGACACGATGGCTTTTGAGTTTATAAGCCGAGAAGGGCCGCATTCCCCGTGGTCATTCGGCTACAACTATGACTATTCTCTTTCTTCGTTTGGTTTTTCTTCCGATAGGGCGCTTCTTATAGTTTTTGTTTTCTGTTCAGCATGGAGGTGGTAGGGGTTGTAGGTTCTGTTGTCGGCATCATCAGCCTGGGGCTCGAACTCTCAAAGATCCTCCGCAAACAGATAGGCGAAGTTGTGCATGCGAACCCTAGGTTTTCCAGATTCGTTGTCGAGGTCCAGGTGACTACGCAGGCCATTTCGCACGTCAAAGACGCGTTGGACGAAGACGAAAAGCACGCCCCGGACCGTGTGTTCAACGCCACGGGACGCTACGTTATCGACCTGACGCTGACCCAATGCAATGTTATTTTCCGCGACATCACCGTGCTCATCGCTGACTCGGGAGAGTCGGCACTATCTAAGATCGATGCTTTCCAGGACAAGGTTGCGAAAGGAGGTTCCGTGACTCCTGCGGGTCCGGAAACTCCTGTATTGCTCGATATCCAGCTTACCAAGATGGAGCAGCTTTTCGCACCAGAAAAGCTGGACAAGATCAATCAATGCATCCTCGAGCTCGAGCGGCAGAAGTCGAATTTGAATATCTGTATAAATCTTGCTTCGTTGGTCGTTAATAGGAAGATTAAACGATTGCACTCGGAGTACGTTCCTCCTACTCGCTAGCAGTATCTAAACGGCGGGCTAACTTTTTGAAGAGAAGATGGTGATGAGGATGGTAGTGATGACGAGACTGCAACTTTAATAACTAATGTCTACTATAACCATCAGAGCCGTCTGCAAGCCGAGGAGAATCTCCAGAAAATTGCTGAGGAACAACTACCACCGGGTGGAATAGAGCAGCTGCCAGCTGAAACACCCCAAATACTACCGGGTGTAATAGAGCAGCCGCCAGCTGAAACACCCCAAATACTACCGGGTGGAAAAGAGCAGCCGCCAGCTGAAACACCCCAAATACTACCGGGTAGAAAAGAGCAGCCGCCAGCTGGTCTGTACCTGATACAGAACTGGCCATATAAGTCTGAAGCTAAGTGAGTGTAGTTGAAGTTGACAATTTTTTCGATATTGATGTTTTGATCAGGGAAATTGCTACTATGAATGACATTCAGACCATGGGGATCGTGCTATCATCTTGGACTCTCGGCTGGCGCAACACCGACAAGTCAAACAAGCCTCCATCCCGCGCGTGGATCGAGAACGACCTGGTGGAACGGGATCTCTACGATACCTCGATAAAGGACAGGCTATCAAAGAGGGGAGGGAATGTGGTCGACAAGCTTCAGAAAATACCCATTAATTACCACCGACACCTCCAGGAGCTAGTCTACAGCATCGAAGATCGCCACTACTATCCATTTACCCTACCACGCGTCATCTATCTCAACTACCGAAGAACGCTTCTGAGAAGACTAATAGGCGCGTGGAAACCCGCTTCACCAGCTCGTAACAGGGAGATCGACAAATGTGACCTCTTTGTCATCGTTGCCCTTGCCCCGTTGAGACGCCCCCCAAATCCACCAGAATTCGAAACACGGATACCGGAGAGACAACCCGTAATCATAACCAGGTCTTATTCCCCTCCCCCCGGTCTCCCCTCCGTACCTGCCGTTCGTCCACGGCGCTATCCCGAGGATTATTACGACGGCTACGACAATCCTTCTCGTTACCGCTCACGATCTCACCATCGACATGTATCCCGCGGTAGCTACGACGACGACGACAAAAACGATAACGACGACAACGACAACAACGACAACAACAACGACGACAACGACGACAACTATGATAACCACGACAACGACGATAATAACGATAACCACGACAACTACGATAACGACGACAACGACGATAATGACAACAACAACGACAATAGTAAAAACAAGAACGATACCGTCCCCAATAAGTCAATTGGGTTCCACCCACGCCGGAGCTCCTCCATAGCCCCACCAACACCACCACCAGCATCACCACCACCACCACGCCGCCGCAGCACTTTCAACTCCGCCGCCTCGGGTTACACCGAGCAAACCGCAACCGCCGACCACAGCCGCCCCTCGTACCGCCCCGTAGATATGTACAGCGCAGTATCCGAGCCGCTCTTCAAGACCGCCGGTCCCTACCGCTCCACGGACAATTCTTATCCCTACCGCTCCAAAGACCATTATTATTCCCGCCGTGGCGGCCGCTTCACCCCCGCCACTCCCGCCACCAACCCCACGGCGGACGCGTACCTCGGCAGCAGAACCTCCGGTCATCCCTACAGCAGCGTCTCCAGTGCCCACCGCTACAAATACCGCCCCGGCGTCGGGTCTGCCGCCGGTGTCGGGTCTGCCGCCGGTGTCGGGTCTGCCGCCGGGGTCGGATCTGTCGCTGGCGTTAGGTCTGTCGTTGGCGTCGGGTCTGCCGCTGGCGTCGGGTCTGCCGCCGGTGTCGGGTCTGCCGCCGGTGCGAGACACTATGCCTCTCGCTCTCGTATGCCGTCTAAGGCGGAGAAGAAGGCTGTGGCTGAGGATCTGTTGCGCGCGTGGACGACGGCGTATGATTTGGATTTGCCGGCGAGTAGGAGGGTGCTGCGGTGGATGGGGGTGGATGAGGTGAAAAAGATGAAGGAGAGTGAGGTGGGGAGGAGGAAGGAGGATGAGGCGAGAGAGGATATGTGGAGTGTGGTGGGGGAGGGTGGTAGTAGGAGAGAGTCTGTGAGGGAGGGTAGGCGGGGTACTACTGATTTGGGAGATGCGAGGAGGGGTACGCATATGGGGGATACGACGAGGACAGATACAGCCAGGACAGACGCTACGAGGACAGATACAACAAGAACAGATACGGCGAGAGAAGGAAGGAGGGGAAAGGGGGTGAAGTTTTTTACACCGCGGCCGAGGAGTTGGGATAGGGTTAGGGCACCAGTGGGCAATGAGGAGGACAGGGAGGAAGGGCAGGGGAAGGAGGGGGAAGAAGCTAGGGAGAAGAGAAGGGAGAGACAGAGAGAAAGAGACGCAGAGCTGGATAGGGAGCTGGAGGAGGAGAGGGAGGCTCTTCGGAGGCGCGAAGACGGGAGAAGCCGTGGTAACGAGAAGAGCCGTGATAATGAAAGGAGCCGTGATGATGGTGACGAGAAAGATGGTGGTGAGACGGGAGATGGAGATAGTGGGAGACAAGAGAGGCCCGTTCTGACGCAGATGTCGCCTGTTGGGGAGCAGATAGAGGTGGAGAGCGTGCCAGAGCGTGAGGCTGAGACTGAGACTGAGGCTGTGGGCGAGGCCAAGGAAGAAGGGAATGATGAGACGGCGAGAGAGGACGACTCTGTGGCCACCAGGCGCAGTCCTGCAGCCGATAAATGAGCAAGTAAGCAGGTGGAGGCGAAGGAGCACTATGATCTGATCGGTAGATGGCACCACCGTATCTATGGTTCATGGCAAGAAGGAAAGAAGGAAATACCGAGGATGATCTTGAGGAGAAGAATAAGAGTGTGCTTGGTTTTTTTGGGCAACGGCAATGAACAGGATACAGAAAGTGGCGAGGGAAATGTAGAGAGAAGGCTGGAGATGCGCTGTTTCGCTCGTGGCCGTATACGAGGCCCCCCTGATCTTGCGTGGATCGAACGAGCTTCCTTGAAGGCTACATTTCACGGCTATTTGGGGGAAAGGATGCTAATCGAAGCTTGTTGATCCATAGCTGCAAGTTTAGATAGTTGGAATGTAGTATATTCTTGGTTGCAGGAGTAAGAAAGTTTATACGTCGTTGAGGACAATGCATTGGACTCGGGATCTCGGGGCCCAAAATGTTTCAAGATATGATACTACATACACACTTCATCGGGGGCATTTGTCCTGAAGCAAAACGTCTGCATAGACTGCACCTCACATTATACAATCGTCTTGAGAACGGATGACAGCAAATGAATGGGGTTTCCTTAGTTTTTAGGTAACAAGGTAGTAGAGACAGAACAATTGATGTCGGGCGATCGCGCTCTGTCGAAGCCTTGTTTTGGAGCTTAGCTCCCTACTCATTTTACTTTCCTCTGCATCTATTTGGCAGATTAATAGCCTCAAAAAGTCAAAGAGCTAAGCCTCCCCATCCGAGATCGAATCAGACTACCTGTCGGTCCGCAACCGCATTTCATGAAACACCCTATCATATACGTCGTCGAGGGCATACAGATGCCTCAGCCACACACACCCCCGACTCATCCGACCACTCCCCCCTACCATTTATGTAGCATCACATATAGGTATAGATCGACTATTGTTTCTGAACTACAGCAAGCAGTAGAAGCAGAAGCAGAAGCAGAAGCAAGCATAAAACAAGCTACAGAGAAACTATAGGCGCTTGACTGCCCGTTGCTGTTCCCCGCAGCGATCAGCGAAGCAATGAACATCACACATCCCCCTCTAGCCCTTTCTTTCCTCCGACGGTGTAGCCACACCAGCGCCACCACCACCACCAACGTGCCCGCATCGACGGCCCCCCCTCCAAGCCTACCGCTGCTGTCAGCAGACAAGCGAACAGAGGGAAAGCCGGAAGGCAAACGCAGGGTTAACAGCAACAGTAGCCATTTACTTTCCGGTTTTTCTTCTTCCTCCTATTGTTGCTATTGTGTAAAAGAGCCTCGGTAAAAAAGTAGTTTGTATGAGGGAAGTAGTAAGAGTATCAGATTTCGGGTTCTGTATCTCAAGCATTAAGTATCATCACAATATCCAAGCGCTCTAAGCGCCCTCACGGGCCGAAATATGTAACTAGTAACTAGCAGCCTGCCCAAAAATGAAACAACCAATCCACCGTCCACTAGTATTATTAATATTCCACCCATCATCCCAATAGATATAGATAGATAGTTCATGTCCATTTTCTCGAGGGGGTAGGAGTCCGAGGTACGAGTAACGTGGCCCAGGTACGTCTAGACCGCGCAGGCGACCGCGTGCATCCCAGGTACCCGTGAGTACAGTAGCCTTTTTTTTGCCTGTTTTCTCTAGTAGTAGTATTATTATGGGGCAGCTCCTGCGGTATGTTATTAGTATGTTAATCGTCTTGGCCGATCTAGAATGCCTATCGATATACAAATAAACCGCATCTTACGCATTTGTGTATCTATCTCACCTCTCTATCTATGCTACCCGCATCTAGCCCTGTCAGGCGTTCTACTCGTTCCGTCTTAGAGCGGAGTCTGGGCCTTGGCTCCCCTCTCCCTCTCTCCCCTACACCCATGCCTTCCAAGAAAAAATGAGGCAGGATTTGATTGACAGATCGATTTAAATGTCGCACAAAGTAAAAAGGCGCAATTATTGGCAGCGATCGTGCCTCTTTCTGTACTAAAATTCATCTAGCTGTTTTTTTTTCTTTTTTTTCTTTTCGTTTTCTTGTTTTTGGGCCTGGGACGTCAGACGGAGACGTGGAGGCATCATTGTCCGTTCCTAGCAAGTCCTCAACCCATCTACGCGCCCTGTGGATTCCAGGGTAGAGTCCTTTGGTTTTTGTTTCTAATGTTTTTTTGCTTTTCCCCCAGCCGATTTCCGGCTACCTCGGTGGAACGGTCGTTGACTTAGTAGTTGGACCTCGTATGTGTATGGGGCCGCTAGCCGTTAAAGAGCTAGAGGCTGATCGTT
>JANIPN010755076.1:0-10804 GCA_027478595.1 Erythroxylum anguifugum
CGATGATGGACCCGCCCAGACGCGAGGGGATCAGGTCGCGGTAGTGCATGCCGGCGCGCCCGACGACCCACGGCGCGTCGTCGTCGCGGAGTCGACGTGTCGAGAAAGCATGTTGGGTCGGCGGGTGCGGAAAGGCGATCTCAGACGGAACAAACTCGACCCGGGTGCCAGAGGGAGAGGTGCGATGTTCCTCTCCGGGGCCGGTCCCCTGATAGAGCAGGCGGATGGTGCTGGCGGCTGTCGCAGCGGATTTCTCCAGACGAAGACGCATGCCATGACCCGATATGGCGACGACGTGGGGGTCGTCGGCGGGATACTGTCGAGAAACAGGCCGTCAGAATCTCATGCGGACATTTTCTCGAATGTCCATGCTTACGATTTGATCCATTCGAAAGCCGAGGTCGGGTGAGGTCCAGAATGCGATATCCGCTGCGATGTCCTGAGACGGCAGCAGAATCTCGGCTGATTCGATGGCCATTTTCTGCGGGGCAGTATCGTGGTTGCAGGCTCTCGCTGCTTGGTTCACGGTGTCCCTGTAGTTTTGCCACACATTGAGTGATATCACTTTCACTCTTAGCGGCCGAGGTTTTGTGAGGGGTACAAATACGCCAGAGGCAAGTAGTACCATGCGTCGGGCCGCACGAGAAAGCTTAATTGCAACTTTGATCAGGCGGGTATCCTAGTCAATCACGGTAACCGCCTCCATCACTAAATTCGGGCCAGTTATCTGACGTCGGATCGGCCTAGCTGACTATGAGAGAGCTGGGGGAATGAAGACATAACTTTTTATGTCGCACTTATGCGCAGTACTATAATAGTACGTGCCTCACCGCTCAATACCATATTACTATGCAGCGAAAACCGACCACACCAAAATCCATTTCCGTCTTTAGACCTGAGGTAAGGCCTTTCATCCTAAGTTTTTACTAAGTATCCCGAAGCTGCCCCCGAGATCACCTAAATACTTCCTAAACAGGTCCTAAGTAGTAATAATGGGGTATAGGGCCTAATTCAACCTAGTCGACCTCTCTCCCTCCCTCTCTAGGTAGACTTTTTTGGCATTTAACGACGATCTACTAATCTAGACTGGGCTAGACTGACTAATGAAAGTTTTCGTAGTATAAAGAAGAATATGGGTAAGTAGAGAACTTTTCAACGCCTTAAGAATAGACCCCGCCAATATAAAGCTATTTGCCCCAAAAATACGGATTAAGTAATATCCTTATGCTACTAATGGACTAGAATCCCGAGAATCGCGCGTGTACACGCCGACACCGGCTCATTAGTAAATATATAATACTTTGCGCATTTCCTGACTTAAATGCTCGTCATCTTGCTTGAGTAGTTCTCCACAAGTGCGCAATCTGCCCTATCGTGGGAGTAAGCGACGATACGAAACGACTACGGTCCTAACAGGACCGCTGACGACATCTGCCCTGTCGTGAGGGAGAGGTAGTAGTGTCAGGAGCGGCGCTCAAGTCGAGCGAGCGAGTCGCCGACTGCGAATCATCGACCATTCGTTTGCGACCGCGCTTATACAACGAAGAACAACTAGGAACAAAACAAAAGATAGCCTATCGGCAATGCAGCTCCGCCGTAAGCCTTGATCGTCGTTACGCTGTTTGTCAATGAAGAGGTCCGAGGACGCGTACTGTGTTCAAGGTACCGTGTGTGTGGTGGATGGAAGAAAGACGAAATTAGGAAGTAGTGAGTATAGGTGATGCAGAATCATACGATGCGCAGTCTACCCTTCTCGTCAGCCAGGATCCACCATGACGGCGTTCGTAGGTGGTGTTGGGAAAAGCATTATGAAAAGGCACGGACCACCGATCCAGGTAAGACTCAATGAGCTGGCAGGGAAGACCCATAAAGCCAGCAGGCATGGTCCGTCGATGCGATCTTCAGAGACACATTCTATCTCCTCAAAGAGTAGTGACTGCAGCTTGTGAGGATCGCGAGGTTGGTGCTCGATGCGGTGCTCGATGTGGAGAGAGAGGAGGTAGCGTCGGGAGCGGGGCTGCAAGCAACGATACGAAACGACTGCGACCCTAGGAGGACCGCTGACAACATCTACCGCACAATCTCTAACCAGGAACCGTGCGCTTTGGAAACAAGAGGAGGACGAACAACAGTGGTGCAAACTCAATCCAGGATGTATCCATCGCATTAGGCGGCAGTCGAAATCACACCCAGCGACTCGCCCGCAGTGGCCGCGAGGCTGCGGAAGGTGAGGGTGGGCGCCAGCAGCTTCTGGAAGCCGATATCGAGGCCAAACTCCTTGAAGAGCCAGTTGCGGAGCTCGGAGCCGATCATGCTATCGAGGCCGAAGTCAGCGGCGGAGACGTCGTCAAAGACAAAGTCCTCGAGCGGGGTCAGGAGGATGGAGGAGCAGCGCTTCATGATGTGAAGGCCGATGGCCTCGATGGCGGCCTCCTGTCCGATGGCGGCGGCGGCCTTGAGGATGGCGTCGAGATCGCTGCTGGAGCGCGTGTTGGTAGAAGATGAAGCGGCGCGCAGCCCCCGGAGGCGCGCATCGTGATACCGCGGGTTTGCGGCGAGAGACAGTGGTTCTGAACCGCTCTACTATTTGTTAAACCGTTTGTATATTTAATCAAATCGAATATTACTTACAGATCGAACACATGCTGATTCAATTATTAAGGGTAAGGTAAGAGTTATTATTGTAACTTACACATTCAGATGGATGAAATCGAAGAAAACCTCAATGTGACTGCTTTAAATTAGACAAAATCACATCTTGGGATTAAATTACGGACCGAACCAGATTTGGCTTACTCATCGTATTCGAAAAAGGTTGCTAACCTTTAGTTAAATTACTTTAGGGCCCCGTATATGACGGAAAATCCTCCCGCCTGCGATCCCACTAAACTACTATATAGTTAACCTCCTCATGAGCGTCTTCCTCGGCGCTGCGCTCACTTGATCCCAAACCAAAACACCTGCTCCTTCATCGCGAGTGGGCCGCCCTTGACGGTGAGCGACGCCGTGAACTGCGCGCCCTCCTGCTCGACATTAGATAGCATGTAGTCGCCGGTATCGCCGAACCCGTCGTTGCCGACCGCATCGATGCGGAGCTTGAGGTCCTGCATGCAGTACATGTAGGTTTCGGGCGCCTTGTCCTTGTTGACGACCGTGACGGGCTTCGAGGGCTGCTCGCCCGTTAGCGACGACATGATCAGCGCCGTCGGCTGCTCCCAGTCGTCGAAGCGCGGCCACGGCACTTTAAGCAGGAGCGGCTCCGTCTGGTCCGGGGGCGGAGCGACTTGGCGGCGGCCAAACACGTCGTGCAGGAAGTCGCGCCAGCCGGTGGTCTGGTCGCGGAAGTCCCAGGCCAGGCGGATCTCGTCGCCGGGCTTGATGTGTGGCTCCGAAGGGTCGGTCTTCATGATGCGCCAGTACTGGTATTCGTCCGCGTCGGACAAACCCGGTAGGAACTCGCCCTGGGCGTTGCGGAACACTACCATGTGGTGGGTGCTTCGTGGCCGAGGGTCAAAGGCAGGTGCTGGAGGCGGAGGCGGAGGCGGAGCAGCAGCAACGACGACACCATTGGCAGGAGCTGCAGTAGTAGGAGCAGCGTCTTTGGTCGCGACAGTAGCGGTGGCAGCAGGAGGAGGTGGAGGAGGGTCTGGTGCTTTGGAGTTTGTGCGCAGGATTATGCGGGTTCCGTGTACGAGCTATGGTGATATCAGTCGAGATATGAGGCTATATAGGAAAGGGTCTTACCTCTTCTTCGAACGGCGCAATGATCGTCCACTCTGTATATAGATAGGCCGGGTCATACTTGGCGCCGTACTGGTTATCCTTCCCGACCTTGTAGTCTTTGTAGCCCAGAATGGCCGGCGCTCGATACGAGGCTGGGTTGAACATGGGATAGTTGGCGCTGATGTCCAGACGGATCCAAAACTGGTCGCCCGTCGACGCGACCACGCCGCCCCGACGGGGTGTCACGCTTTGATAGTCGTGGCCTAGGTAGAATGATGCATCGCCCGACAAATTCTTGAACTGCAGGCTGTTTGATGGTGACAGCACACGGAACCGGGCCCGACACTCGTGACCGGCATCTAGCGTCATATACTGGCTCAGCTTGGGGATGGCCTGGACGAACCACGATTGCACAGCCTCGTAGCCGGGCATCTGGGAGAGAATCTGCGCTAGGGGTGCAAGGCCCTCGCGCTTCGTCGCGTTAGTGAATGAGAGGATGAGGATGAAGAGGAGGAGGAGACATACGTTAATGACCCGCCAGAGATCGTATCGGCCCACTGTAGGAGCCCACGCCGGTGCGCTATTAGCCAGCAGGGTATCGCCACCCACCGCCTCAAAGGCCAGAGACTCGGACTGGGAACCTGCGCCAGCCTCTGTCGACACTGCCTTGCCGCTGCCCTTTTCGTGGCTGGCGCTCGCGCTGCCACTGAAGCCGCCGTAGCTTCCGGACACGGACGCGCCTATGGCCGACTTGAAAGATTCTTTCTGCTCCGCGAGCATCTTCGTCTCGGAGGTGGCGATAGCCTTGGTGGACATGAGGCGCCCGCCCAGCGTAATGTTTTGGCAGAACAGCTGGCCATATTCCACCTGCAAACGGCGTAGCGCGTTGATGTCCTTGGTGCGCGCGATAGTGTCGATAAGCGCCGCCAACTCCGGCGTCGGCTCCAACTCGTCCGGCCATAGGATCAGGTCGCAGCGCGGGAACATGTAGCGCGCGACGAGCGTCTTGGACGAGACCGACGCCATAAACGCCGCGTTGCTGGCGCTGCCAGAGCTCTTGCCGCCGCTCACGGATGCCGAGAAGCCGCCGAAGCCGCCGCTGGCCGAGGCTTGCGTGGCGGACTCGCTGAAGTCGGAGCGCGCCATCGATACGCTGAGATCGGATTCGTGCGCGGTCACCTCGATGCGCGAGTCGTCGTTGACGCGGAAGTTCGGAATGCCTCGGGTCGACTTGGGGAGGAGGAAGGCCGGTGGTGGTTGTTCTTGTTCTTGTTGTTCCTGCTCGACTTGCGTTTCTTTTGCTTGGGCCGGAGACTCCTCTTTCATTTCGTCCTGCTTCTCTTCTTTCTTTTTCTCTTTTGTTTCTTCTGCCTTATCCTGCCCCCCTTCCCCGTCCTGTTTCGCTACTGCAGTGCTCGGCTCACTAGTTTCTCTTGACACTATCTGCGCCGTTTCGCTATTCGTCGGCGGTACCTTCTCGCTGCCGCTGCTCGGGCTACTGACATTCACAAACTCGCTAGCTCCCATAGTGGCGAGCGCTTCCTCGACAGGCCCGCCCTCGAACACGCCCTCCGGCTCCGGCTCCGGCTCCGGCTCTGGCTCCGAGGCTGCTGCTGGCGGTTGCGGTGGCGGAGAAGGCAGCCTGGGCACCAGGTCCGGGATCTGGGTGATAGGTTGGCGGTCGACCCTGGAGCGCAGCTGGAAGGCCTGTTTGGGCGCGCGTACAATGCGATGGGAGCGCGGATCGATGGCCCAGCCGTAGAAAACGGCGCAGTTGCGCAGGACCAAAGCCCACTGGTCCTCGCTCAGCGTGCCGGCGCCCGGGTTGGCGCCGGCGCCGGTCTTCATCTCCGGGGCGGTCTCGGCGGTGATGTTCTCGTGCTTCTCCCTGGTCGATGTGAGTCTCGTGGCGGTGACTTCTTTGCGCGTCAGGTCGATTGCGGGCGCTTCTACGGGCGTGATGGTGGCCTTGGCCTCGCCTTTGGCGCTGCAGAAATACAGATTGACCGTCGGTATCTTGCTATTGGGAGCAGGAGAAGAGGTCGTCGGGGGGTCCTCCTTCTTGCCGCCCAGCAGGGCGAGATATTCGGTAAATGAGATGGCCTCGTCGTCGACACGGACGCCGCCGTCGGTGCAGAACTTGTCGATGCTCGTATAGCTCGACATACCCGGCGGCTTCAGCTTGCGCAGGCCGGCCAGAGTCAGCCGGCCAACGTCGGAGGACTCGGGCTGCTTCGCGGCCTGTAGCGCCTTGTCGAGGCTCTGCGACAGCATGCTGCCGGTGATCTTCTCCGTGCCGTCTCCGCTGATGACTCGCACACATTGGATCATAAAGGGCCGCTGGCGGAGGACTTGCGCGGCTTCTGTCGTGGCGCTTGCCTGCTGGGGCGTCGTCTTCGCTTCGGCCGGTTCCTTGCTGCCATCGACTGCGCTGGTCGCAGGTTCGGACGGTTTGGAGCCGGCGTCTACGACAGGCTTCTTCGTGGTTCCAGATGAGGCTATAGTATCGACAGGTTTGGCCCCAGCGGTCTTTGTATCTTGTTTGACGACGGGACCGGGCTTCTTCTCGCCGCCACCGCCGCCGCCGCCGCCTTTCGCCGGAGCAGCCGGCCTGGAGGATGAGGCTGGAGCTCCCCTTGCTGCTGCTGCCTTTGGGGCAGCCGCTTTTGCGGCGGCCTTACTGTTCATGATGCCGGATGAGTGCCGATTCCACGTCAAGGGAGAGAAACGGTCCACGAATGAAACTTCATACCCCAAGCTTACCGAGAGAGACCATCTCGAGCTCCCTCCTTGTTTTTCAGAGCGGACAAGTGTTCTGCTTGATTGAATGATCCTGCCTAGTTCCACAACTTGAGGTCAAGAAGGGCAAGACTCGTGTACCTAATGAGCGACCCAGCTTAGCGCGACGGTGGATGGGAGAGGAGATAGCGAGACTGGAGCGGAGCTTTCCTTTCCTCTCATTTCTCCGGCACTAATCGTAAGTCTCCTATTCCGCACGCAAGCAACTAACCATTCACTAAGCACTAGCCCCGGGGCCTCTGTTTAGTCCCCCGGGGAGGTTGTGATGGCTACTATTGGCCGAAGCTCCCCCCCTCCCCGCCGCTGCCAAGCAAAGATAAGAGCTAGCTAGCTAGGAAAGAAGCTCTAATGGAGCTTGCTCAAAGCTCTACACACACCCCGGACCTGAGGTCAGGTCGTGTCGCCAGAGTGACAGTAGCAGCTCTCTCACTCTTCTCTCTTCTCTCCGTCATGGGGGATCGAGCTTCTTCACTGTCGCTCCCCGTTCGCCGATAAGGAAAGCGTCGCCATGGCTTTGATGCTGGCTCCCTACAATGACTCCATGCGCCTGGTAAGGGATCTTGCAAATGAATGGCTGCGATGCTGGACTGACAAAGAGGTGTTAGGGCATGGGGTTCAATTCCTACACCCAGACACTGTGCATCAACGATGCAGTCGGTATCGACGAAAAGAAAGACACGAGTCGGAATGAGGAACAGTCGCAGGCGGTGACCTACACTTCTAAATTTGTGGAGCGGCTGTCCGACGTGGTCAGCTCGATGAACATCTCGTATAGCTCTGCAATCAAGAAAGGAACTATCGAGGTTGCGGGCAATGGCAACTCCATTGACGAAGACAAGATCAAGTCGTCTGATTTGAACCTCGTGGTGTCGGTCCAGGTGGTCAACCAGGTCATGATGGTCAAGGACGGAGCCGAGCCCACATTCAAAGCAATAGACAACGTCGCTATAAACACCCCCCAGTTCAACGAGGTTTTTGGCGATTGTTATATATCAGGTGAGCTGCGACAGGATTGTCTTGATCAGCCGCTTACTCCTCAGGTTTCATCGAAGGAGGCGAGTTCAACTCCATTATCTCCATGCGCTGTATGGATCGGTCCAAGACAAGCGCTACTACAATGTCGTATGCTCCCTCTCCCCAACTGATGAGTGTCCTTTTCTCATAGTTACGATAGCATCAAGAAACTTGCCAAATCTTCCGAAGGGAAAGAATTCTCCCTTGACGCGTACGCCGGGTCGGGATCATTGTCGAACTCGTCAGCGATGAAGGATACCGAGGTATCGATATCGGTCAACTGGACAGGCGGTGGCCAGATCAAAGATCCAGCAAAGGCCTGGGATATCGACTCCGTCTATGCCACTGCTGCAGCATTTCCTACATATGTTTCCAAAACCCCGCAGCGCACATGGTGAGTGTTTGAATGCGACTGCGTGTTGGTTCGCTTTAATGCTAATCACCGGCAATAGGGCTATTTTGACGAAATACAAGGCCAATCGCTCGTATCAGCAAGCTGCGGCCGGAATCACTCTTCAGCCGCTTGAGTATGATTCCGTGCTCTCCTACACCGCGGAGCTGTTCAACAACTTTATGGAGTACAAGCAACTCATTAAAACCGTGAGAGAGATCATCGCTAGTCCAGCCGACTATAGTAAGTTTGCGCGAATTCCATTAAGAGGCAGAAGATCTTACATATGGAACCAGAGGCGGGCGTTGGTGACCTTGCTATTCCCCCCGTGGTATCAACTTTGATAGCACTCCGCAGCGCGTTGAGGACGGAGATGAACAAGATCGCTGCGATCACAAGCGCGCTGGCGAGAGATCCAAGGAGCTACATACTTTCCAATAGCTTTGAGACTGTTTCAGCGGACACCTATATCAAGAACATTGTCGACTCTGCCACGAAGAACTCCCTCAAGGCAGTGGGAGCAACCAAGCCAATGTTGAATCCGCCAGAAGACAAAACAACGGATAAGTCAGGAGCGGCAGTGGCTCCCTCGACGAACACAGATATCCCGAAGCTGGATTTGGGTGCTTTGATTGCTCCTGAAATATGGAAGAATCTCCTCCCGATCCGCATCTCGGGCACGACGACCGAGTTTGACGATAGCGGAGCCCGCGCAGCGGCTGCGGCCACGTTTCCGATGGCGCCCAAAACAGACAGCGCTCTGCAGTTCCTAGAGGCGAAGAGTATTACCATCTGCGCTGCTGTCTGCGGCATCTACGACGTCACCGATGTTCTGCAAGCGAAAGTCGAGGATGATGAACTCGTGCTGAAAGCCAGCGACATTGGTGGCCTCGTCCCCGGCAAGCCGTGGACCACTCTGCCCCAACCTTTTACGCCCCATCTGAGCCTGATCTATCGGATAGGGACTGGCCCCTTCTACTTCAAGAGCGTGAAACACGATGATAGCTCTAGCGATGTCTTCCGCCTGGACACCAAGACAGACTGGGCAGTGAATACGACGCAGACCGGAAACTTCTTTGTGCTAGCTGTGGTCTACGGTGGAAAACTGTTCGATCCGCACAGCGGGGAAGGTGCTGCTATCTATAAACAGATCGGCGAGAAGGGCTATGCTACTCTGAATAACGCCACGATGGGCGACCCTTGGCCGGGCACAACCAAAGCAGGTATCGTCTACTATGGGAATACGCCCAAAGGCCTCATCCGTGCTGCTGTAGCCCTACAAGATCAGTCCAATTGCGAGCTATCAGCAGCACCGCGGCTGAATTATGCCTACATTGATAAAAGCGAACAGCAGAGGTCTGAAGATGCTCTTAAAGCTGCAAATACAGAGACTCAGAAGTTCAAAGATCAGGTGGCTGAAGAAAAGAAGGAAACTCAGAAGTTCAAAGATCAGGTGGCCGACGAAAAAAAGGCGACCGATAATTTCAAAGAGCAACTGAAAACCGAAAGTCAGAAACTTACTTATCTTGTTCCTCAATCGGGGATCATCAAAGCTTCCGACATGGGCTGGAGCGCCGGTAGTCAAACAACCGCGGTTACTAATATCAAGTTTCCTACGGCTTTCGGGAGGGCACCAAATATGATCTCTGGGCTTAATAAGATCCTCACTGATAAGTCAGCAAAAACTTCTGTCTCGCAGTACCAGTATGATCCTCCGACGAAGGAAGGCTTCGTGATGAATTTCTCGGGTCAGAATAAATGTTTCTGCCACGAATTTTCAATCTCTTGGATGACGCTACCCGACGACATGCAGATCGATCATGGTTTGGCTAGATGTTGGTTTGACGAACCCGAAAAGTCATACCATAAAGAGCGGGTCTGGTTTAATCATTATTTCAGAGAAACTCCCGTTGTTAGTGTCTGGCTGAAAAAATTAGACATTAACGGACACACGGAGAAAGCGAAAATGATGAATCTGAACCTTACAGTCACAAAGGTTGATGAATGCAGCTTTGATATCGAAATCAATTGCAAGGACACAAAGTTCTGCGATGCCAACATAGGTTGGCTTGCCTATCCTAGTGGAGACGCTGGGAAACGCTGCAACAGCGGCAAAGAACTAATAGAGCAGCCCACAAACATGAAGAGCGGCAGTCTGTTATGGCCATCAGGAAAGCGTTCCAGAACACCTGCTACATTTATCGCTTTAAAGTCATTCACAATTAGCACGGAGGAAGACCTACGGTGTGAAGCTAAATTCACAAACGTAACTGACTCTGGTGCACAATGGGAGGCAGGTACCTGGGGTGATACAAAGATGAAGTCAATGGAATTTACCTGGATAGCTATCGAGTAAGATGGAGAACAATGATAACCAATTGTATCCGGCGGCTTACTGTTAAGGGGAGAAGAACCACGGGACAGACATGACCGTGAGACCGCCTTGCTTCAATTTAGTTTTGAAGTGAAACCCAAAAGCGCATAGTGACGCATCGCTCGGCTTCAAATGTAGCATAGGACTGCTAGATTCAGGATGAGGAAACCGATGCAGGAAGATGGTGAATGCGGGCCAATCCGAGAGCAGAGACAAATAATGGGTATAATACAATGCGCAGTCTTACTCGCTTGCTCGGACCAAACCCTCTTTTCAAAACCCTAACCTTAATATAGCCTGAGCGGCGTCTGAGTAGTGGTCGTGTATCCTAAGGCGAGCCTGAGACGAGGATTGCGTATAGAAAATCTACTAACTAACTTGGGTAATCCAGGCTCGGTCGGTTTTCGCTGTAGGATACCAGTATACTTTACAGCGAATATCGACCCCACCAAAATCCATTTCCGTCTTTGGGCCTGAGGTAAGGCCCTTCATCCTAAGCATTC
>JANIPN010755396.1:0-10799 GCA_027478595.1 Erythroxylum anguifugum
AGTCTGAGGAGGCTGCAGGACTATACCTCCAGATGGGGATTGGACAAGAAGAACAAAGCAAGTGAGATCGCGGCGGCGGCTCGAAGGATACTAGAAAGCAGCACGGATGGAAGTGACGCGGTTGTGTGGATTCGCCATCGTGCCATCGATATGCATGAGATTCGACGGTATTGCCGGCGCAAGAAGATCAGCCTCGCGAGTCTCCTCGAACGCTTTCCAGATGCAGCCGCAGCGCCGTCTGTGGTCCATCGCCGGACGCCGAGTGCGTCCCCGAGCACGACGCTGGTCGCATCCGCGGTCACCACGCCGGATGACGATCGGGACCGGGAGCGCTTGCTGATCCAAGTCCGCTTGTTCTGTGAGCAGGCGTGTGATCCCACGGTGCTCATGAACCGCGCGCCGAAAGCGGCGGATATTTGGGGCACCTCACGCCATTTTGAAACCGATGATGTCTATACCACCACCCATGCCATCCCGATCCATCTCGCCCATGCAGTGCGGTACCTGACGTCCGCACGCTTCAGCCACGCGATCCTCTACGTCCATCTCGCCATGGAGATTGTGCAGCGAGCTCTTCGTGAACGAAGTCCCTTTCTGCTCCCGTTTGTGATGGGCCAGGTCATGAAGATATCCAAACTGGGTTACCACGACCTCGCACGTCACATCGTCCAGCACTTCCGGGACATAGCGGAAGTGCAAGATCCAACACGTTCCGGTCTGCTCGTCCAAACCTTCGCCGTCTGGCTCGCGGCGATGCAACGCGCGGATTTTGTGGCCGCGGGCGACGCCGCCATGCGGCTCTACGTGGACGTCCTGCACCGCAACCTCTGTGCACTCGCGGAGCGTGACTACATCGCCGGGGGGTCGTTTCGACGGGAGCACGACGGCATCTGGATCCATCTCTCGTGGGAGGTGTCGCCCAAGGCCGGGCCGACATGATACGGAACGAGACCAACGTCCAATGGTCATCATATCTGCCAAGCGTCCCATGTGTTAGAATATATCACGATTGAAGCCAGGTTTTGCTGTTTAGCCTCGTTGTACACGGTTATTCAACACAATATCTAGACGTTGCCCAAGTAGTTGCTAAGCGTCCCATATAACCCATAGACACGGCATCCGCAAAGAATACGGCTGGGGAAGGGCCTAGGTGGTGAGTAGATAGTTGACCGAACCTCTTGAGTAGATCGTAAGCTAATCACACTGCTGCTACTGCTCCTCTCTTCGCAGAGACAAGGCCAGTTGCGGCGGATCTCTTCCTACCAAAAGCTGGGCAGGTAGGCGTCGTGCAAGGAATGGGAAACTTCGCCGGTCTCCTTGCCGCATCGTTCCCTCACAACCCTCCGCTCACAATTTTCCACGTACACGAATACACATCTAATTAGACACTTTCCGCTTCACCGGATCACAAGGCTCCTGATCAGGAAGAATGACTCCCAGCTAGTGCCATATCCTGTCACATTCAACCCAAGAGATACATACCCCCCTTCCGCAGAGGACATCGCATTGAGCCAGGCACACCACCAGCAGGAAGTCTCGCGCCTCCCATCCAACGAGGGTGTCTTGCGGCACGGCAAACCGACGACCTTCCGAAATGCCGCCAGCCTCCAAATCGTCCATTTCCAGATGATGGGGCAGATCGGTGGGGTTGTTCCTTCTGATGCACCCATGCCATCACGGGCAACTTACGGCCCGGCGAGTCTCGCAGGAGGTTCCATTTGCCCCTATTTCGGCTCCTGCTCTAGCGCGATGGTACCCCCTTGGACGGTTCCTCAAGGTAAGAGGTGTCCCTGACATCGATGAGACCGCTCTGGACGTTGCTCATTACTCATAGCGAGGAGCCTCACCTTCGATACGAAGACGGACGGGGTGGAACGTGGCTTCCTGTATGGCTCTCTCGTACCCTCGACGAGAGACTCACGCCGCGAACGGGACAAAGTCCGCCCTGGAGATATTCCCTCCGAGACCCGCTTCGATGGACACCAGTGTAAGAGCTAGCTAGCATCAGACGGTGGCCCGTTCTTGCTTTGAAGTTGGCGGCGGCTTTGACACACCCACACCAGAGGATCTACGCCGGCCGCGCGGTAGCGTGCGACCGCAACTGCACGAGGTTCGAATTGGCCCTTGCCTGTGATGGTGTCGGTGGCGGGGGACTCTCGTTACGGGCGAGGAGATGCCTGTGCTCGGCCAGTTCTCAGCCGGCCCCTTGCCCGAACACGAAAAGGCAAAGCAGGCTTTTCCAGCTGGCAATTGTCCCGGCCTGGCCCAAGCCGCCGCCGCCATGATGCTGCGTGTGGGCCTCCATGATTATGACATGACCCCCATCCTGATGTGTGTGCGTTGCATGTCCAAGTCGTCTTGGTTGGTCTCCTCCCCGCCCCGACCTCGCTCCTCATCGACAAATTCACAGTGGGGGCATAGCAACGCCTCCTGCCTACATGCGACCGCCAAGGAAGGACGGGCTGTGACCGGTGATCTATCTTTGCGGAAGTTCGCCGTGGCGGCCGCATGGGCAAAGCACACCTCGCAGTGCCTTCCCGTGACGGACCTACCTATCCTTGCACCAAGGATGATGCGTTTGAGGCGCCGCTCAGGCCTGGTTACAGCGGAGGACGCGGGAGGCCCAGGCTCTCTGCTGGCCATTCTCCTCGGCTCTCTCCCCTGTGAAAGACGAAATGTTTGATGATTGGATCCACACCTTGATACGCGCACAACTCATCATCGCCAATTTGCTTCTGAATCATCTGCGCCCCCTTCCGGGACCGATCACACACTTCGTCACTCGGGCGGCAGTTGACCCGCTCAGAGCAAGCACCTCTCCGGGTCATTCGGTACATCTCGTTGAGTCGTTTGGCGCTGGTGAATTCGCACAGCATCGATCCACGTGGACGGATGGGACATCTCCCCTTACTCAACGAAAACAGCGCTGCCTCGTCCGACGCCTTCTTCCTAGCACGGGTGAAACTCGTCCGACAAGTCGTCGACCCCAACCGCCACTGGTCGATGTTCTATGAATTGATTGACCACGCGTCGACTGTCTTCAGCATGCACTCACGACACCCAAACCCGACAAGGCGGGCGTGGGGGGGCAGCGCTTACTCTCCCTCCTCCTATCGATCTGCCTCGCTTTGGTTGGGGGAAGCAGACCCTAAGTGCTGAGATGAGTACGGGGGGATGATGATTGGGGCGTGGTGGTGCAGGTGCTGGGGTCGGAGGCCAATCCCACCGACACGGTGTGTGTCTCTGCCTCCCAACCCACCACCCCCCTTTAAGAAGCCTTTCCCAGCAGGACGCCTCCCGACAGACGCTGCTCTTTGCCTCAGGTGACTGGCGGCGATCCCACTTGACCTTGCGCAGCAGATATGCCCGCCCCAAGCGTGGCAGCAGCTGGCGGGCAGCTAGTCGCCCCTACTAGCCAACCCGCCGCCCACCCGCCTTGGGGATACGCTCCAATAATGCGAGCGCCGCACCGCCTCTTCGCTAACGTGCAACTGTTAATCATCCTTTTGCAGCGTCTTCAACCCACGCGTGCCTGATTGCAAGCCGACTCCGAAACGAAGGTGAGGACCGGGGCCAGGAAAAGGGGGGAACACCAGCGCCTGAATGCGGCCTCGACGTGGGACCAGCGGTGCGAGCTCAGGGACATTCCCCAACGGCTGTGCCATGAAAGTGAACGGGGGCGGCCTCTTGCCCGAACCAACGATACGATGAATCTTCCGACAAAGCCCGGAGACGGGGGCTGTCGAACTCCGGATCATCAAAAAGAGGCTGATGACGGAGAGTGGCCAGCCTGACCTGGGTCCGTGGACCATGCATGCGTTGAACGCTGAGAAGTGGAGAATTCCAGCAGCCTATTTCGCCACCGATGGAAACTGCAGCAGTGGGTGTTAGCGGCGTCGCCGCCACTACTGCTGGTGCTGGTGCCGGTGCTTGGGCGAGAGGATGGGCGAAGCGGAACGCGCTAGGGAGGTCCTAGCGATTCCCTCATTCGTTCGCTGGGGATCCTCGAATGAGCCTGTGCCCAGCCGACCAACGGCTAATCTGCTTCGGCGGACGCCACTATACGCGCATGCGCATGGACGCGCACCCATCGGCTTCCTCTGGCCCTAGTCGGCTTCGTCCCCCCACCGCAGCGGGGTGTTCGCTGAGGCAGTTCGCCGCGGCGGAGGTCTGGTGGGTGCTGAGCGGAGCAGGGGCCGAAGGAGGCGCGATGCTGTGTCTCTCCTCCGGTCAGATATACCGACACCTTGCCCGATTCGCCCGAAACAGCGATCAGCCTGCAACGGAAGGTTCGACCTAACACACGCGGTGCACACAACGAGGCGGCGCGGTCCTGGCGCGGCCAATCTACGGGTGATTCGCGCGCGCGCTGCATTATTGGAGCTCCGCCGTCGTGCAGGGGGGCACGAAACCACACGCAAATCCCTCGATCGATTTACGGGATGCGCTGCGAGGTTTGTGCGGTCCTGGGGGGTGGCCCGTGGTTTACGGGTTTGGCGTGTTATTGGAGTGTTCCCAGGCGGCGACCGGATGATTGCACCAGCTTCTCCAGCGAGAGTAAAGCTCTGAGCCGATCTGCCCTGTGCAAGCCGGTCGATCCGTTGATGAGAACGCCCGTACGGAAACCATTCGCACGGAGGATGCGAACAGGGCCGACGCTGCATCACGCCCGAGTTAAAATCTTATCCATCACGTTCCGCAGCAGACCAACGACGCCAACTTCGTCATTTGATCTCACACAACAGCGAACGGTGACCGAGAGGCCCAATCCATCCTACTGCAGGTGCTGGGGGAGTGTCGTTTCGGCTCCACAAGGATCCTTGGCTGTCGGCTGAGCGCTCGCATATTTGCATAGCATGGCAGGGTGCGCGGTGCTTGAGCTAGGGCCGGAAGTTGCTTACCAGCCTCGTCCCAGATCACGTACTTTCCGGTTAGCGATCCGCCGACCTCCCACACGCTGGTGCATCCTCGCAAACCTTCGCTGCGTGGACCGGCCCTCTCTCTTGGCCCGATTATTATTATTATTAGTCGGTTGGTAGGTGGAGAGTTCCCGTCCCAACCACCCGCTGCGCCCTTTGGCGCACGAGAGGCCATCGGTGCCTCGCCAGGCCGATCTCTTTCACTGTGGTGGGTATCCTGGTGCGCCTCTCTCTTCCAGCGACCCCAAATCCGCGACCGGTCGAGAAGGCGATCATCGCCGCCGCGCCGCCGCACTTGCAACCCGGGGTGTTATTCTTGCCCTCCTCGACCGCATCAGACGGCCGCGGCGGCTTGACTCAGCCCGGCATGCACGTGTGTTTCGAGGCGTGGTATGTCCCAGATCACCGCATACACTGGTATCTGGGAGATGAGTCGGCGTTGCCACACCTCCCCACGACAAGCACTCGATCCTTCTCTGCGTTCACAGTCTGAGCTGGGGACCCGCAAGGGGTCGCCTGGGGCGGCAGGTGCTACTTCGGAGCGACGACTCCATGGAAATGCGGGAATCTCTCATTGCGGAAGGGGGGCGAGTGAGCGCGAGCAAACAGGCGCCAGATCCTGCGGAGAAGAAGCGGCGCACCGACCGCTGATGAAAGCATCTCGCCGAGAGGCAAAGGGGCTCGGCTTCTGGTACATCTCACCCTCACCGCACCAGGCTTCCACTGGCACCGGGGCTCAACCACCGGAGGGCTTGCTGCCATTCTTCCTGCATCCGGCCGCATCGCACGAAAAAGAGGGGGCGCGATGGACAGACAGCACGGTGCGCTCTGCTCGAATGGTGCAGATGATGGTGGTTGTGGTCATGACCGGCACACGCTTGTTTCCGTCATTAGTCCATCACCTTCGGGCTGGAATTCCTTTGGACCTTGTTCTTGCGTCGCATACGTGCCGAGGGGGTGATGCTTGCTTCATTCGCCAACACTCACCCTCCATCACACAACCCGCATCCACCGCGCATACACCGGTGGAGTGCACCTCTCAAACTCTGTCGCGCCCGGCGTGGGCCCTGGTGCGTGTCGCTAGTAGCCTGGGAAGGCGCGGGTGACCTGTGCGAGGAACGGGGGGTTCTGCTGTCGTACACCGTGCAGCGACTGCTACATTCGGGGCCACCTAGGGGACTCTAGGCGTGAGTATCGGCGGCTCAGTCTCAAACCGGGCCACCGCTCCCTGCTCCCACCCCGTCCACCGTCACCACCACCATCATCAGCAGTTAGCAGCACCACCACCACCACCGCTTCCTCCATCGTCGTTTTCACCACCACCACCACCTCGGTTTTGGGACAAGGGTGGAGAAAGGGGTGACGAGAGAGGAGCGGCTCGGCCTTGAATGACTGGCCAACGGCCCTTTGCGCGGATATGCGCGAAAGAGAGAAGAACTCCGAGCAGCACAACAGATGAAGCAACCGAATCATCTTTCCCTCATCAGTCCTCCAACCGCAGTCGTGTCGCAGGTACTGGATGTCTTGAGGGGACTAACTGCTTCAATCACGGTATTCCCACACCCCCTCTAGCGACCCACGAGCTAGGTAAGGTAGGTAACTGCGTCGGTAGGCCCCTCCTGTGATCCACGAGTGTGGTGTAGGTGTGGGTGTAGGAGAAGGAACACCACCACCACCACCATCTCCACCTCCTCCCTCCACCACCCTCACCATCCTCACCCCCTCCTCTCGATTCATCAGACACGCCGGTCCTTGATCCCTCCTTCCCCCTCGTCGTCCCTCGGCCCCCCGGTGCGAGGAACATTCTTGTGGCCAACCGACGGGCGGGGGGCGCGGTCCTCCATCCACCCCTCCCTGAATATCGTTCCAGGGTCGATGGGTAGTGAGCAGGAGGGAGACAAAGGCGGAGGCATGTGTGTGTAGAGAGGTGTGTGTAGGTGTGTGTGCGTGTGTGTGTGTGTGGTGCCATCTTGAATTGGTCCATATATGTCGAATCCGCCACGCTCATCCTACCGCATCGAGGTCAGTGGCCCTTTGCGCAGATTACTTCCTCCCGTTCGACTTCTGCCTCATCCGTTTAACCTTTCTTCCTCACCTCATCTCTCGACTGCAGCGCAAGTCCCCTCTGCAAGCACCTCTCATATACGACTCCCCTCCGGCAGTGTGGTCTCGTCACATCAACAACTTCAATAGCCTCAATACCTCTCTCCACTAAGTCCATTTCACAACTGCCGCCAGGCTCGAACCCTTGTGCAACTCCCGAGTTCCCACCGCAAACCAATTCCACGGTCCGCTTGCTGTTAGATGGTGATTGGATCTCCACCGGTGGCATGAGTCTGGAGCGGTACTTTTAAAGAGACCCGGGCCTCAAAACATGCTCTGGCTGCCCTCACTCATAAGAGACCTTGGCCTCACCTCGAATTCGTCGTCTGAGCAACTTGTTTGCTACTAGACGCCCACACGCAAACGCCATCCCGCAGTCTGGCCTGACCCTCTCCTTAGAGGGCACGCTGCGCTGATGCTCAACGTCCTCCATCCCACAGCAAATCTTCCGCACGCCACCGCCTCCTTCTCCCGTCGGACTCACGATCGTTCGCGAGGCGGCTCGCATCCGCCGGTGGCGGATGGCTCAGCCCGTCGTGGGCCACCAAGCGAGCTTCGACTTGAAAGGTCCGATCGAATGAGCTATCCGGAGTCCATGTGGGTCGGGAATGCCCGTGCGAATGCACTCGCTGCCCATGGCACTTTACAACACCAGAGTCGGCAGGTTGCGAATATGACTGCGCAGATCTCATCCAAAGAGGCGCTCCACAACCTCCCACAAACTGCGATGAACTACCCAGCCATTCCACCTCCGGGCAATCCGACTACCAAACCCCCCTCCGCCGCGCCTCCTGCCCAATACCAACCCTCCAGTCCGGTGCACGCTCCGGAATTTGAAGCCATTGCAGACGAGGACCCAAATGACGCAAACTCCAGCCAGATCGTCTCCTACCTCCAGATTCCGTCATCCATCAACAGCAGCAAAGGGAGCCTGAGCGATTTCGCTGCCCAGGTATGTCTTGTCCTGAATCCGGATACGGAAAGATGACTAACTTCGTCGTTTTAGATCACCTGCTTATTTTGGTTTGAATCCTCTCTCACGTTGACCCGGGTCGAAGATGCTTCAAGCACACCGACCCCTACGGCTCCGCTCGTAGAAGAGGCCAAACCCTGTATGGGATTTCGCAAGTGGGTGACTACGATGTTGTCCACCACTCAGGTCACGCAAAATGTCATCCTCCTGGCCCTTCTCTTCATCTACCGATTGAAGAAGCTGAATCCCCAAGTGAAAGGCAAGCCCGGGAGTGAGTATCGGCTCCTGACCGTGGCTCTGATGCTCGGGAATAAGTTCTTGGACGATAACACCTACACGAACAAAACCTGGGCGGATGTGTCCGGCATCGCGGTGGCCGAGATTCACGTCATGGAGGTGGAATTCCTGAGTAATATGCGGTACAATCTCTACACCTCCGACCAGGAATGGAAACAGTGGCACAAAAAGCTTGCACGCTTCTGGAATTATTTCGAGAAAGCTTCGCAATCGCCAGTTGCACCGCGACAGCCCGTCAGTGTTGCTCTCCCATCACCGCCACAGTCTCAGCAAGCTTCGCCATCGTTTCGTGGCTACGATACGAGCAACGGTCTGGCTGGAGCACACCCGGGCTACTCGTCGCAGAACCTACCGGCTCCGGTCCCACGCATGCCCGAGATCGATCTCCGTCCGACCTCCCGGAAGCGCAGCTACGATGACTCGCTGGAGGAACCGCCCGCCAAACGGATGCAACCGCGCAGCTTCAATAACCAGCCGCAGCCCAACCGAGCTCGTGGACTGTCGGACGGCCCCATGCCGTCGTTTGTGCCCGATCCGACGACGATGCGCCTGCCCATGCCGGCATATGCGTCGGTCGCGCCGTCGCAAGCACCCATCTACCCGACGGTCCCGGCCGTCTACACGGGACCGCGGACGCGGGCGATGACGATGGTGTACGGGAACCCGCAGCAGCAGCAGCAGCCGCAGCAGCAGCAGCCCACGCCGGTCTACTCGCCCGTGACCTACATGGACCCGTCCGGGATGGGGCGGATGCCCATCTCCGCCGCCGCGCCCGCCATGTCCATGACGTCGCGCGCCGGCGGCGGCGGCGGCGGACTCCCCCCGCACTCGGCGACGGCGTCCCCGACCAGTCTCGCGGCCACCCCCAACCCGGAGCTGCTCTCGCCCGCGGCGGGCTACGCGATCCACCGCAGCTCGCCCTACCGCCCCGTGCGCACCGTGAACACCCTGCTGGTCCCGCCGCCGTCCACCTCCTTCCAGAATCCGCCGCTGCATCTCGGGGCCGCCAACATGCACTACCAGCCGCTCGGCCGGCCGTCGAGCGAGCGACGCACCGGCATCGTCCCCTTCGTCCACCAGCATCCGCCGCAGTGGGCGGCGAACTTCAGTCCGTTCCGGTAGACTCAGTGGATCGGGCACAACACATACGACCGTCACACGAACTTTTTTTTTTAAATCATGAGCATGCATCATTGAGGGGGCGTTTTTACATCACACAGCATTGGGGCGGGGGGAGGCCAGCGATAGTATTTCGATCATAGCGTGTGTGCGTGCGTGTGTGTACGAGAAGAACGCTGAAGCTGATCAGAGAGAGAGAGTACTGATGTAGGCGGTGGCCTGATCGGAGCGTGATGGTGATGGTGATGGCACTGGGACCACATACCGCCTCCGGTGTGTAGTATCTGGAGGTGGTGGCCCACGAGTGACCGACCCATCGGGGATAGGTAATCAGTAGAATAATATCACAACAACATCAATCCAAAACGATGATTCAATATCTGTGCGTTTTCGTGTTTCGACTGTCGTAATTTTAGCCTGCACTCGCTTTCTGACATGTGTGTGCCGTCATCCAAGCTTAGTCATCATAGACACCCGAAACGGCATCGGCCAGAGAAGGAAAGTACTCGGCCCCCACCATCCACTGGCCCCCACCGCTTTCGATGTCCTCCTCGTCGCGCGACATGCCGCGCGGTCTGTCGACTACTACTCTCACCGCGCCTGAGAAGACTCGCGAAGGGAAAGCTGGAGAGGATTGACGATCTCGGCAGCATCTGACAGATTGGATCTGTCGCCCCGTTGTCAGGCAGGCACGCACGCAAACATATTTTTTTCCGGGCGAATCATCCGTCTCCGGCATATCGGGATCGAGGGCCGCGTTGTCGTGGTATTCACCGTCCGTGGGGACCATGCGATCCTTCTCCCGGTGCTAGTGTGTGTCATTCTTTTGGAGCCACGTTCTTTTTTTTGTTTTTGGATACAAACACCGTCCTCTATGGTATAGGTCGTGTGGCGATACATGGCATGAGCAAGTCAGGTTGTATGAGTGAGTGAGTGGCGTTCATTCAGGAGGACATGGCATCCGATGTACTGCACGCCGCCGCAGGGAGGAACGGACCAACAACAACAACAACGACGACAACAACGGCCGGCGATCTCGTCGGGGGAGGAGGAAGTATGCATCTTGTCTCCATCCCATACTGCACGAATAAGCTTGCTAAAGCACCGTTTCAGATGACCACCCGTACGGTGCTGCTGCGGACGTTGGAGAGGCCTCGATACCCCGTGTTGCGCAGCAGCCCCCTCGCGATGACGACAACAACGACGACGAGGCGGAGGCGCCGGCACACCCGCACCAGCACCAGCATCAGCACCACCAGCAGCAGCACCACCCGCTCGCCGGCGTCGTCCTCTGCTGCACCGCCATCCCCACCGAGACGCGGTCGGCGCTGGCGGAGGCCGCGGCCCCGCTGGGGGCGGCGCACTCGCTGGACCTGACGGCGGCGGTC
>JANIPN010755833.1:0-10797 GCA_027478595.1 Erythroxylum anguifugum
GGGGGGGGGGGGGGGGGGGGGGGGCTGCCCATTAGGGCGGCCACGGCGGCGATGGTGGCGAGGGTGAAGTGCATGGTTCTTTTGTTGGATGTTGTTGTGGTGTGTAGTTGTTGTGTGATGGGTGTGTTGTTGTTGGCTTGTAGTCACCTTTGGGTGTTTGGTGAAACTGAGGAGAGTTGATCTATTTGGTTATAGGAGGAGAATATGAAATGGATCGGATGCTTTTTGTTTGTTTGAAAGTATGGAAATGCTGACTGAAAATGCTTGGAACGCTGATGCTAATGCTGATGCTGATGCTATGACTCCTGAAATGCTTGAGAAGAGGAATGGATGGGTGTTGATGTAGTAGGAAGAAGACTGTTTTGATGGTTTGATGATGAGAGACATGGAAAGGGAAGACATGAAGGCAGTATATATAGACAAGTTTCCGAAACGATGCTATCTAGATACATAATAGACATATAATTGAAAACTCAACTAGTGCAATGCATCATGTCCGCGCTTGACAGATGGAAACACAAGAAACAAAACACACAACGTGTCTACACACACATATCGAAGCCATTCATTCAACACAAATAGAAATCAGCTCACGGCATCACCTAGCGTACCAGCACTCGTGGCAGCCACGGGGCTTGAAATTCTGTCCTCCCCCGCCTATAGCTCTGAAATTGCCATTCTGTCGGTGAGCAGTAAGGCTAGAATATCCTTATTTTTGAGTTGGCCATTTGGAGAAACAGATCTTTTTTTGGTCCCGCTGTCGAACTGCATGGAAGCTGCAAGGTACCCACTAACTAGATAGGATAATCCAGATCTTACAATCATGGTAAGGGCGTAGAAGGAATTGTTCAAGAGGCTAGAATAATAATGTTGGCAACTTCAGCTTCAAAAAAGCAATTCATAAGGAACTAGACTCTCTTGAGTAGGAACATCCCGCAGATGGGCTTTGTTGCCAATTATGGAGTTGCTCTAACTAATGAATGTGGCGGCGAGTGGGAAAGTTCTGATAGGTTGTCTACCCCGCTAAGAGAAATCTATCGCCCCCCCCGGACGAGGCTTTCGAGTAGTACAAGAAAACTATGGATAATGGGGAATAATATCGAGTTCTAATTGTGGAGTAGCTGGCTGTCATCCTTGGAATGGTATCGAACTATACTAGACAATTCCATCTTTTACTAAATCGATCGTATATAGAAACTAAACTCAGTACCCGCTGCCGTGCTCCATAGACTACTTACGCACGCGACGGCATCGGTAAGTTAGCCGGTGAGCATAACGAATAGAAACGTAGCGGTCTGTATACAAAGCCATTGGATTTATTATTGGAAGATGGATTTCGATACCGCTCCTCGTAACTTGACGCCCGTCAAACAGGGGACACCATACCTCGACGAGCTTTATGGTCTACGCATTGACGTTCCACTCGCGCCGTGCAACGCAACGGACATCTGATGCGCAAGATCAGACCCTCGGTTATTGTTCCCTTTCCCAAGACGAGATGACCAATGGGGAGGTTATCGAGGGCACTGTTGAAAGTGTTTATAGCCTGGATTACGATCCTATCGGCATCCTTGGTGGTAGAACAGCTTGTACAATGTTGTCCAATACAGCTAGCTGATAATCGATTGTACATACCATGCAAGCGATTGGTATTCCGATATCCAAAAACGGCCATGGTTCCAATTCGCTATAGCTTTCCGTTTCCTGATCTTTGACAGTGTCCATTTTGGCCTAGCTCCTACGGTGACCCCGATTTCAATCCACCTGGCAAGTCCATGCCAGGGGATTCTCGCAATTATAACCGGAATATGCACTATATCTGGATACGGGAAGGGTGGATGCCGAGCCGATACGGGTCTAGAAGCTGGAGGTTAAGTTGGAAGGAGAAAGGTGGTATGTATTTATATTATTCTAATGTCCAAAAAAAAATAAAACACAAAATCGCTGTCGTGGAATCTGTTCTTCAGCCTTCAACTGGCTCAACAGAGAAAAAATGACGTTACTCATCGGAGAGAAACTCCCAACGCACTTCGCGCGACATTGTGGTATAAAAATCTAAAAAAGTCCAATCTTGTTTCTTTCCTTCTTTGTTCCTTTCCACACAACCCTTGTTCGCTCACTCACTCACTCTCAATACCCAGGCCTGTTAACCTGCTGAACCTGCGGCTGCTGCTGCAGAGGCACCTCGGTGCCAACCTGGTACCCATTCGGCGGCGGCGGACTAGCCATAGCGGGCTGGTAGTATCCCTTGCTGGGATCGCCAACGGGCGGCTGCTGGTTAGCAGGCATATACGCAGCCGTCGACGGAGCACCGCTACTGCTGCCGGGGTGATTATTTCCTCTCCTCAATAGCACAAACAGCAGGCCCCCAAACCCAGCCAGCGCGAGCACACCCAGAGGAATACCCACGGCCAAACCGATGGTGCGCACCCTCGCGCTCGACGTGACCGCGTTGCCCGAACTGTCCACCGTCACCGTGACTCTCTCCCCGGTTCCGGTGGTCGATCCTGTTCCTCCCACGTTGTTGTTGCTGCTGCCTCCGCCTCCTGCTGGGCTGAACGAGGTGTTGCCGATGGAGAAGTTGGGCACGGTGATGTAGCCCGGCCGCCACGATACCGTTCCGCTGCTTACTTCGCGCGTGTCGTCGTCGCAGCACGAGTAGTCGGCCTGGCCCGACTGCCAGGGGCCTCGGCAGCACCAGCTTCCTCCGGTTGGATCTGTTTTAATTGGGGTTGAGTTAGAAAGACAATTAAAAAAAACCTTACATTAACTGGCGCGAAACGCCAAACGCTTCCCCCCCGAGACAAACTTACCTCCTTTATACCTGCAGGACTCGAGGATGCTGGGCTCGCCGGCGTCGACGGTAGTGCACTCGGACGCGCAGGCCGCGTCGTTGAAGTTGGCATCCGTGCAGCTCCTGCGGTAGATGGTGCCCGACCGCTCCGAGAAGCAGAAGCCCGAGTTCATGCAGCCGTCCTGCTCGGCGCAGCAGGCGGAGGCGCCCGAGCCCGAGAAGCAGGGGACTCCGTCCGTGTCGGTGTCGCCGTTGGGGAAGAAGCACGTCTGCGCGGCGGAGAGGGCGGCCAGCGAGAGGGCGGCCGCCGAGGTTAGGAGTGATGTACGCATCTTCTCTTTTTTTGGGATATCGCGCACACACACAAATAATACAGAAAAAGAAAAGAATGGAGGTTTAAAGAGGAGAGAAGGAGAGAGAGAGATCGAGAGAGAAGGGAAAAAATGAGCGGTATGGGTTAGTTTACCTGAAATTGGGGCCCGAAAATTCGGATGGGAGGGAGAACGGGAGGATGGAGGGAGCTGGGCGCGTCGAGGCTGAATAAAAGCATCTTTTTAAGCAAACCAAAGCAAAGCGCGAAGCAAACTAATTAAACGCCCTATAGACTATAGTAGTAGTGCTAGTAGTGTCAGTAATTATTATTTAGTATTGGCGAAGTCTAGATCTGGTGGGGACACGGGTGAGGCACTGAGGTCAAAGGGCACAGCACACACAAAAGGGAGGAATAGAAGCGAACGATATCACGACACAAACCCCCAGCACTTAACTAACCCTTTGGGTCCAACAAGTGGTGTATCGAATCACAACAGCCGCAGCCGCCGGCCCAGCAGGTCTGGATTGGCTCGCCCACGGAATGAAGGGGCGGGGAGTGGCAGCAGCGTCTGGTCAAGCAAGGAGCAAGGGAAAGAGCAACAGGGCTGGCGCGCACGAGGCTGCGACATCTGCACCCGAAGGATGGTGCGCTAGCCTGGTTATAAGAGCTAAACCCCCATCCCCTAGCCCAATATGTACAAGTTGCTTGACAATGCTTGTGATTTCCGGAGCCACCACGCTACCGAAAGGGGGGGCGCAGCAGCAGCAGCAGCAGCTTTTCTGGCGAGGGAGCTTTTCTTTTCTTTCCTTTCTTCTGCGGAGCCTTGACCTAGAGCCTACCTAGAGGAATAGGATCTGTTTTGTGTGCTTTGCGTGTTTTGCATGTACTACTACATAGTACTCTATGTATCCTACACACAGTGACAGTGTAGGAGATATATGTAAGGGGGAGTAGCCCTCCCTACCAGACTGGATATCTCGTACTTCGTAAATTTTCCCCTTGTATTTTTTTTTTCGAAAGATCGCATCCAGGCGGGCTTAGCGGTCAAATGTATCACCTCTCTCCTGTCTGTAGAATGTAGCGGCGCTTCTTTCTCGTGGCAGCCAGCCAGCCAGCCTCTTGTCGCAGAACGGTAGTATTTCCACAGTGGGTCGGTTTCAACTTCTTTTCCAACACCGTCCATGGTGTTTGTTGCTTGGGGCGTAGCGACGAAGCCCTGCTGGCGGAACACTAGGATTCCCTTCTTGACGCCCGGGCCGCAAATCAACTCGGTATCGTGGCCAAGCAATTATTGTGGGTGAAACTGATGGCCGATACCCCGCTCGCGATCATCAATTAAGAAGTAGCGATTGACATTCAGGGCCCAACTTAAAAGTCACTGACCATTATTATGACTTTCACGATTGACTTGTCAGAGGGGCACTTCTTTCTTGGCACGACGAATTGTGAAATTTTCCTAAAATTCATTTTATCGATCATCGCAAGCAATGAGTCTGAGCTAATCTGGATGCGCCATTCTCTCAATTCTACGTGCAAGTCTACTGCCCCCGACCAGCTTCTTGCTTAACTCCTACAGCTCTTCCTCCTTCGCCCGATCAAGTACCCACGCCCCCTACTCATACTCGACCGCATCCGCAAAATACTATGTGTAATCCAACCCTTCCCTCCAGCCGTTATACTCGCCGTCGCCGCTGTCGAAATCGATATCGGTTAGATCAACGGGCGCGCATATCGGTGCGTCCTAAAAGAGACGTCTACGATGCGGGAGCCTCTCTAGGCCCGTGACGCGACAGTCGCCTGGTCTGGAGAGGTTCTCCCACTTGTTGCGTTCGGCGTAGCGGCCTGTGAGCTGGAGGTGAGAGCGGGACTTTCGAGGCTCGGTCATGATTGTCGTCTTTCGGGTGTATGGGAACAGTTGTTTGCCCTATACTGGATGGTACGTTAGCATTTGTATACAAATGGGCCTAGGAGTATTACCTGAAAGTGATACTTGTTACCACATGTTCTCCTCCTCCGATGAATCGCTGTGCCGCTTCTTGACCAAGGAGATTTACTTAAAGCCGACTTAGCATCGTCGAAGCAGCAAACATGCAGACTGAGTTTTCCACCTCTTGCAGCACCACTACGGCCAATGTCCCTTGATTTCACCGATCTGACGATCGGCTACTCACAGCGAGCACCACGTGAAGGTGGACATGCAGCTCGCCTAAAAATAGCAGCCGAAGTGATGCTCGTTAATTATATTAATCTTAAAAAATGATCTTAATCTAACAGTGGTTTTAGAAAGAGTTTAGAGCCACCAGGAATTTCAAGGATAGTTATTACCATAGTTTGATCTCCTGGAATTTATGATGTTTCTTTAAGGGCCCCTTTTCGTCAAAAAAAAGAGGACGCGCCCCCCGCCTGATATGAATTGTGGAGCCGATTCCGGCTGTCCACATTGCCCAGCTGCCCACATATAGTGTGGCGTGGAGGAGAGGATCCGACCCGGATACATGCTATGTACTCCTATATAAATGTTATTAGTCTATTCACTATTAACATAATAATCAGTTATTGCTATTTACCTGAGTGCGGCGAAATCCGCAGGACGCCCAAAATACTTGAGCACCGATTCAACTTGGGCTAAAATAGCCCGATGTTCCTCGTACATTCGAGCATTTCGGGCGGCCTTTTTGGCCGAGTGAATCGAATGTTCGCACAAAAAAAACTTCAGATCCCCAAAAGGGGTCTGACGAGGGAGTAGCAGCGACGCTGAGCGCAGCAAATTGAATTTCGACATCATCAAAATTCAAGTGGTTCAAGGAATAAGATCAAGCAAGCAAAACATCATCTATATTCATATACACCGAAAGCCATTGTAGATCAAGGCCGTTGTCAGAGAAACATCTATAGTTCTATCAAGAAGCGACTATTAGATTCACCCCGTACCCACGCATAGTGGCCCAACAACGAAGTCTTCCTTAGCTCACGAGTTTGAATAGACGCACCCGGGCGCTGCCCAGTGAACTCGCACCTCAGGTGCCTGATATTGGCTGTATACAGTTCTAAGCTCGGCCCCAATTGACGTCCTGGGGTATCTATTTCCTACCTATACCACCATTCATTCTCAAGTATCTTGCTAGCCTCAACCCTGTGCTCCGGATTGATCTTCAGTAGACTCGAAATCATCTCTCCCACTATCTCGATTTCGTCCGGCGTCAGGCCTGACGAATCGTCGCCTTCTTGAGTCTCCTCCTCCGCCAGTTCCAACTTTTTCTCTAACTCCTCCTTTGATAGCCCTTCCTCGAAGATAAATTTGCTTTCGTCGCCATAAAACTCTTCGTCGGAGGGTTCTGTGTAAGACTTTTTAAACAGCTCCTTAATCGATCGGTACTTCGTCCTCGCCTGTTCAGTTTCCCATGCTTTAAGCTCATCCTCCGGTCTATCGGATCTCGATCCGTGTTCCGCTACCCAATCTGGTGCCAAGTCACTGCTCGTAAGCTTGATCAGGCTGCCCCAAAATTCGTCGTCTTCGTAGCCAAAGGTTTTGATACCAACGAAAAGCTGCCAGATCTGTTCGAAACTTAGAAATTGGCCCTGCAACCTTGTTTGATGACCAGGATATAGTTGAACCCATACCCAGGGCTATCTTACCATGAACCCGAGATTCCACAAGTCGGTACGATAGTCCACGTACTTTCCCCCTAGGAATGTCTCGGGGGCTTCTGGAAAATTATGTCTCCACGTATAAGGAATTATGTATTCGCTTCCGTAGTGATAATTTCCTTCAGGGTCTACGCCTACGGCTTGGTAGCGTTTATAATTTTCAGGGTGCATGACAGCGTCCGCTACACCGCAGATCTTTATATTCCTCGACACTTCTGTAAAACGGTCATTGAGTATTGGGCGCAGATAGGGAGGAATGGGATTGAGCTCATCAATCCCTCTTATTCGGGTTACATCCTCGATGATGGACTTAGAATCGAAATCATCATAAAACTTCAGTATATCGAAGCCGAGGCCTGAGTACGTCAGCTATACCGATGGACTCAGACTGCTATCAACTTGCCTCCATGCCTAATCCCGCAACGGTGCAGATACACCACGCCTATGATAACTTGCAGAGCAATACGTTTTGCATGCCTAGTATGAATTTGACCCACCTCCTCGGAGAGGCAGGAACACCCACCTAGGAATTCAAAGATCGCGGCTTCTATAGATTCGCCTCCATAATAGTCAGCAATCCGATTTTGAGTGCTGCCGTCGACTCTCCTCAGAGTAGTAAACTGGCCTCCTGGGATGTCTCGGCCGAATGACGAATAAGTTCTGTAAAAAATACTGTCAAGACGCGCGTTGTCCCCGAAAGTCTCACAGGGACCCTCATAACGATTCATATTTGCAACCGCCCCGTGACTTAATCGAGTGGCCGGAACCGACAAAGATGCTCTGCAGGGAGGAGAAAGAAAGGACCTCCATGCGGGACGATATCTCAACGTCGTGACGTTGAGACTGGGAGCAACCCTTGGATACATCATCATGAGATAATCGGCGTCGTTTTTGTCGAGGTTCAAGGAAGTTGAACGTTGAGTGCATCTATTAATATGAAAAACCCTTCACAGTTTCCATGTGGATCAAACTCTGCAAGATCGAGCATTATCGCGCAAATTCCAAACGCTATTCCAATACGATAGGACTCAACCAGAACGAATATTTTTTTTTTCCGTTAGCTAAAACCATGGGTCGATCCCACTAGGTAGGTAAACGTCCCACGTTTGAAGGCGCGCCGAAGCTGTAATGTGGTGAGAATTTGCAATCCTTATGAAATAGTAATGACACACGGGGCAAGGCAAACAAACCTGTTTGTTGTCGGACGATGACTCTTCGGATCTGTGTGAATAGGAAGGTGACACAAACACGGGGGATATCGCACTAACCACGTGTTTGACAATGTATTAGAAACCCACGTGTCAAAGCATATATTCTGTACTAATCAAAAAGCGGTGCTTAGTCTGCTTCGCTCTTGAGTACTCTTAGCGGAGGGTAGTCTTACTATACTCATACTTTATTTCATATTGATATCAGCATCCTCCGCCTTGTTCAAGATATTGAGGATTCTTCGCTACCAGCCCATTGGAATTACGGATCCTGGCCTGTGTTTCGTGAATTCAACAACGCACATTATATTTTCATCAGGAGAGATTAAGGATCAAGCCGAAGATTCAGCTAGAACTGTTGCCACCTTAGGGATGGAAAGATGCTAGAAAGGGTCAAAGGAGGTATGAAAACCTTTTAATCTAGCGTCATGGCGCGCGGTGGCGAAGTTTTCACATTCTGGGGAACACATGCAGATAACAACTGTCAGCTATAAATGCACTGCAATTAAGTTCTCGTTGCTGATGGTGTATCCAAGATTACTATTCTGCTAACAGAAACAAACTTGTTAACATGCTACCAAAATTCCACACAATCAGGCACTTGTTCTCTTCCAATATTCCTCAATTATGGCTTTGGAGCCTTACCCAAGTCTGGGCTTTGCAAAATAGCGTCATCGTCAAGAACTAAATACCACCATGCACCTTTGGCGTCCTTGGGGCCTTCCCAAATTTGAAGAAATGCACCATTTGAAGTATCTTCCCCTTCCGCAACAAGCTTCATGCTCGGTTTTGCCTAAAACGAAAATTAAATAATTTAAAACTTGTTTTCATCAAGACTTAAATATATATAAAAATTTACTTACGGCTGCAGTAATCCTGAAATACGGTTATATTAAATTTATGGAAAATACACAGAAAAACATACCAGTATGTACCAGTTTGGTTCCGCGTGGGGATTACGTTCCAGCGGGTTCGATTACTCCAGGGCGTCATCGTTTCTCCGGTAAGCCTTGCTTGTTTCGCACCGGCTATAAGATTCAATTAGTCTGTCGATGAAGCTGCGAAGCATCAGACTTACCCGCAGAAGACATGAAGGTTCCACTCTTTCGATTTATTATGTGGAATTCTTCTTTGCCAGAGTCACCAATGCCGAGGTGAACAAACATCCAACGATCATTCTTGTTTGGATCATTGTTGCTGTGGGTAAGAGTATTGTTAGGCGGCTATGAAGCTAGCGTATGGACAAGAGCAGGAGTTTCAAAAGAAGTGGAAAAAACTAACTACATAACGACCGAGGTACCGTTGTCACTTTTCCCGCCTGACAGGGCTACAGCAGCGCTCCGGGCCTTGAAGTTCTCAATGCGGTAGACATTTGCTCCAATCCAGTCAGACATGTTGAAAGATTGGAGTAATAGTGCTGATGAGAGAACTGGTGCTTGATTGCAATGGAGGTATGTGTTAGTCGGAAAGAATGCTGTGGAGCCCTGACAGATATCTTGGAGTTATATATCTTTGCTCGCCTCATCGAACGCCTCGCATTCAGGCATCCACGCGTTCGAAGGCCGAGCATGGTGGGCTGGAGCAGGTGAGAATTGATAGTTTTCGATTGCATTTCACAGATGGAACTGCACGTTTTACTCGCCGCGCCGCGCCCATGACTTACAACTTCCTATTTTGCCGTGCTGGTGCAGCTGCATGCTCTCCGCCGGCTTATCCACGTAGCAAATCGGCGTGCAGAACGCGTATTCTCGCCGAACATAACTCAAAAAATTCAGTCCAAAGTCTGTCGAAAAGGGCATATGGCCTAATTGGGGTAGAGTGGCATGGTGCATCAATAACTAGCGCAATCTTACATGTATCCTCGGTTCCTTTACCGAAACCTGATCAACATGACGTTCTACATAGTACTTGTCAGCCAAAAGGCGTAGTTACGGGAGGAAGTGCTTATTCTATCATTTAGCACTACATCCCTTTCACCCCTGAGCCTGGCATATCATAACTAAGTAATTGGATTTCATGCTCAATTCCGAACTCTGTTCAACTTTCGGGGGACAACTACGGATTAGCTGGGGCACTACTATGTATATACTTTTTGCGTCTGGATGCTGCGCTTCATTCTCGCCCCGATTGCGCTGCCACATGTTCATAGATGAGATGGCCGATCGCTGCAGCCAGTCCATACTCGACGCATGCTCCCAAAGATCGGTCAACCGCATTCGCTCTCGTTGCTGATCCGTTTCCTAGTGCCCGAAAACGTCTCGTAAAGGGTGCTTCCCTGCATTAAGGAATCTAACTGAAGATGAGTCATGTAATGGAAGTGATGCCGAACCTGCGCTATTGGTGCTTTCTAAACACTCCACGCTTGTCTTAAAAAAACGTTAAGCTTTGAAATAATGCGGGGTAGCTGTTTCAGTCGTTGCCTGTCTTCGGTCCAGAACAGTATATACCTAGGTATATTAAAAGAATACACAAAGAGCGGATAGCGACAGTGATGAGTTATTTGATGCACTACTAACAACAGAGAGATATAACTAAGACCTCAAATAAAATAGCATTTACTCCAGGACCCTGTACCATAATATCAGCATAATAAGGAAACCCATATACTTACTGAGCCAGCTGACCAGCAGCTGACGGGAAGAGATAGACAGAGAGCAAAAGCCCCAGTCCTACAGAGAGACCCCCAACGCCGAAGAAAACAACTACAAGGCAATAAACATCAAACTTACCTTTTGCCTTGCCTTATCTTACCTCACCTCACCTTCTTGAGTCTTTCTTGACCTACACGGTGACCGACTACCACTGCCCCCGCCCCCGCGCCGCAACCGCCCGCC
>JANIPN010756154.1:0-26772 GCA_027478595.1 Erythroxylum anguifugum
GGGGGGAGGTCCACAACGGGGCAGAGCGAGCTACAGACGTTGAATTTGTCTTCTGGGCCCTGGGGAACACACACGGGGGGGATGGGAGGAAACGCGGCGTTCGTGCCTTGCTCTCGGATCCCAGGCACCTGGCGACTCTACATTGGTACGAACTCTCTCGTACTTGGTGGCCGATGGTGAAATGACGGGCCGCAGTCGTGAATGGGCAAAGTGCCGCTGGTGATGGGGGTGCAGTGGGTGAGTGAGTGGTGCTTTGCCTTTTCGCTGTGCGAATGGTGGTGTGTGTGTGGATGGGGCAGCGGGTGGGTTTGATGACGGATGGGCGGGTGTGGGTGCGTGTGTCAGTCAGTATATCGTACTATGTATGAGGAGGGGAGTGGGTCCCGCCCGCGTAGGATGAGTACTCGTACTATCAACGTGCGAATAGCACGGCAACGCAGATGGTGGACTGTGCGGTGCGGTGCGGTGCGGTGCGGTGCTGTGCTGTGCGATGCTCTCTGTATTTTCGTTCGTAGGCTGCCTTGCAGAATGACGATGATCAGTCAGTGGTGTTGTTGCTGCTGCTGCTGTTACTACCACCGCCAATGAATCTACGGGTTGCAGCACGGTGATATAATGTGATGACAGTGAGAATGAGGAGAAGGAGGTCAATCACAATGGCGATGATTCTGGTGAAGTCTTTCTGAGCATCTGCAGTGCTGCGCTAGACAAGATACTTCGGGAGGCTGGCCTGACTTTGACGAAAATCAAATGAGAAAACAACACAACACAACACAACACAACCAACAACCATCATCCCCCTCTCTCTTCCATCTCTGTGTTTCCCCTCATCTCTCCTCAGCCCAGTCCTCACTTTTTGAAGCGCGTGGATGAAGCGCGTGGAAAAGAGCTTCCATCTGCGTGCGAGTTCACGCAAAAGTGGAGAGATATCTACCAGCTGAGGTACCTAACGATACTCTCGTACCTGTGGTCTTTGACTTTTTAGCTCGCTGAAATGGAGCTATGTCCGCCTGAGCAGCGCCGTGGATTCCAGGAATTCCACTTTCCCCGGGGGGCGGCGGCGGGTGGTTCGGGAGAGCAACAGCTGGCTAAGACTACTACAGTAAGAGGCCCCAGGGCGATGGCAGGGATACTATGTGGTTGTGGGCGGGTACGAGGTGCGATTTGAGCGAGCAGCAGCACAGTAGTAGCGCAGCGAAACTTACATAGTACTCTACATAGTACATAGCACTATTATTTAGAAAAAGCGTCCCGACTATCCCCCCGCTAGTGGCACGCAGGGATCAGCTCTCGAGATTACAGCATTGGCAAAGCCCACTCTGCCCCTGTTGCCCTGTATGCGATGCCCTTTTTACTTTTCTTTTCTTTTCTTTTCTCACACCCTGTCCCTCTTACCCCTGGACCTGTTCCTGTCGTGCAAGGGTACAAAGTGCTCATGCCTTACAAGCAATCAGCAACGCCCCAGATTGGCGATGTTATCCAACCTATCTCAACCTGTCCGGCGTGATGCAGCGCGTCAGCCTTCAGGAGACGGAGAGACGAGGGGGATGAGCGTGAAAGCGTGAGAGGCAGGACGAGGGCGTTGCTGCCGCGAACCATCCCCTCGGTCTAGCTGCCTTCGTTACTCCAGCCCCAGATTCAACAACAATAATAATACTATGTACATTGAACGGCGCCGACACGACAATAAAAAATTTTTAAACAAATACTTACTATGTAAATAGAGCTAGATCTTGATAGGCACCTTCACGTCATTTCCAATAATAATATGATTATACCCGGGAAGCCGTCCTCGAGCCGTCTGCCAGCTTCGGGAAACCGCCTAACTCAGCTGCGCGTGCGTACTATGTATGACTTCTTGGTACTGTACACTATGGCGGACCTCAACCAAGCTGCACCGCTGCTGCAGGACGATGGATGAGTAGGGGAAGGATATCTGGAAAAGGGGGTCGGCCAAATCTGCACTTCATAGGAGGCCCCCCATCCCGCGCCGTATGTACCATGTACGAAGTCCGCGCTGACTTGCAGCCCCGAACAGCATCGCCGCATCGACGGGGAAAGTCTCTTTTTTCCACGATGGGATTGACATTGCGACTAGAGTAGACCAGGAGTCAAAATTGTGTAATAATATGGCCAGGACAAACTTTTCCGACAGTGTCAATCGGATCACTGTACCAGCCTTCCGGCACCTCGCGATGGGCTCATACGAATCTGTACACGCTTCAGATTATAGGATCTATACTTGTCGAGCTTCTCCCGCTTCGACCAGGCTTCGAGAGAATTCTGTACCGAAATGGCACACCACACACTTGCTCCTAAACGAAATTGGAAGCTTTTTTGAGATGAGTGGAGATGAGGGAGATTACTCTCCGCAGACACGGCAGATAGCAAATCTACTCTACCACTGCTGTTGCTGCTGCTACTGCTCATCATCATCCCGCGAAGATGCGAAGGAAACGGGGCTGTCATTGTCCACCCAGGCGAACGGTCGTGCATCGAGCATCCAAGCCTACCGCAGTAAAGCTCGACAGGGGACAAGAGACAGGGAACAAGGGACCATGACAGGGATTAGCCCGGCTTGAGCAACCTCACAGCTGAGGAAAAGGCTAATACTGCTATTGCCATTGCCATTGCCATTAACTACTATGTAATAACATTCATGCCCACTACTGTTTGCTGCACAAGGAGCAGGCTGCGTCGGCGAATCGGCAACCCTTAGGAGGGGGGGAGCGCTAGCTGCAGCGGGTTTAGCCCCTGAATTCGGCGGGCGGGATGCCATAGCTTGAGATCCTTCGCGAGCGCGTCCTAGACTCCTAGACTCCTAGCATCCGCTGCAGCCAAAGCAAAGCAAAAAAAAATAGAAAGAAAAAAAACAAACATACTATGTATGTATAAATACGCAAAGTAAAATGAACATCTAAAACATAGATAAGAAGAGAGCCTTAAAAACGTAAACATAGGAAGTACAGAAATAGATATCATGGGAAAGAAAGGGAGAGAAGAGAGAAAACAATGAACAAAGATTCCAAGGCGAACCAAACACACTGTCTCCCTGTCTCCCTCCTCCTTCTCAGCTTCCTTACCATTATTCAAATGTTACTTCGTACGCAGAATCATCATGCTGCGATTTTGCCAGACGGAAACCCGGCTCCTGTAAACCGTACGAGTACACAGGACGGCGGGCTACAACGAGGCTGGCGCCTCATCTTGGTTAAAGACTTTGCCAATCGCTGCTGTACTATGTACCATGGACCACACTCGTCACGCCGAAAAAAAAGGGCCAGAGAAGCAGCCCGTGGCACATATGGGGGGTCTATGGCGAATCAAACGGCGCTCGACCTCCTCTCGGCGCTGCGAAGAGGCTTGTTCGGCTTTCGCTGGACTGTGCTCGCTGTGGGGGGCGGGGGTGCGAATGGAAGGAGGTCAGCCCGCACGACGACCGCCGGGAAGTTCGTACGGTTCCATAGAAACACGACGATCGGGGCTCTTTTCAAAGCTTATGAAATTATGAAATTATGACGGTTTCCAAACCGGGACGTGCAGCCAAGTGGTTCATGGTAAAGGAGGGGGAGGGGGGGGGAGAGGAAGTAATAGAAATGGGCAGATACCACGCCATGCCGCAACCGCGCAATCATTCTGCCCTCTTTTGGGTTTTACGATCTCGCTTGAAGACAGTTCTAATTTTGTTAAAATGCTTTTTTGCTCATTGCCGAAATAACGTCTCGACCTCGATCTGACCAACCGCGGCCCGCCGGGAGCTGTCAAGAACTCACCGAGCCACCCAGTCACAGTTTTTGCCTTTTTGGCAATATGCGTTGTTGTCACTTTTTGGACTTTTAGCCTAACGTCCCCAGTGGCGCTGCTAAGGATCCGGATTTCGACGCCCGTACGCAGTTTCCCATTCGTCGCGAAGCCACCGCTGGCACTTGTCTCACACGCCGGCAAAGTCTAGTAAGCTAGGCTATTATCTTCCCCAAATCACCCAATTGCCCAAAAAAGGGGGCTTGTGGAGTACATCGGCCTAGTGGCCTTAGCAGAATATTGAATTCCGACCGTCGGATGACTGCCTAATCCGAAAGCCTAGGCCTATCTCCCGCATGTCCTACTCAGTAAGAAGGTTATCTCGACTGGATTACAAGTCACTAGACTACATAGAGTCGCAGGCCAGGGAGAAAGGAACTTAGAGAGCTTTCCGGAGATGAGGGGCGATCTGAGCAATGATCACGTTGCGCAATTGAGATATGTCAGATAAAAACCCTCCAGTTGCAATCTGAAAGATTCGCTATTTAGGACAGATAGTACTTTAACGGGTGCCGTGGTGACTGAACTTCCGTTTTCGCAAGTCTGACCATACATTCGCTCTGGGTGCCCAATTTGAAATTTCCATGGGAACAATCATCCTCTTCATCCACCTACGATGGTTTCTCGCGATCTATCTCACGCCTCACATTGCCTATGATCAGGTTTCTCAGGCCAGTCAACACGTGGCCTCGGGCTGAATCTGGTAGAGAACCTGTCATCGGTACAAGTGCTAGATGGTGTAGCTCCGCTGTGTGGCAAATCTGATAACCTCCTGAGGTTGTCCCCAGGGAATGACTAGACGAGTTGATGGAAGCCTTGTGGGGTCTGGGCCTGCGCCCCAGTGCTCTCATCCTGATCGTAAGAAAACACACTCTCACACGATTTGTTCATCGTCCTCCCCGATGGTAAAGTTGCCTCTGACCAAATTTTTGAGCCGACCTATGTTATTCATGTGTGGGCGATCTAGAAAACCCTCGTCTCTCGAGACTCTGGCACCATCCACATACATCTCCTTTACATCGCTTATACCGTCGCCATGTTAGGTAACAGGAGGCTAGAGTATTCTTCTTTTGATCTGGAGCGATTAAATAAAGTTCAGATTGCCGTTAGTTGAGCACATTAAAAATTGTCATCTATCCACCAAGGCGATTGTGTTGAGCAAAGACCAGCTCCCAGGCCTTGCGGGACCAAAAACTTCAAGGAATGAGTCCGGTAGCCAAAGCTTACAGACCTGTCGTATCACAGTGAAACATCTGGCTGTTAGTCTCGTGGAGAACCTCACTCCGTGGGGAATGGAGGATCAGCTTGTGCCGCCGATCTTTGAACCAGGCCTACCTGCAGCAGACCTGCCCAAGGACTAAAAAGGCCTCGACTCTTAGAAGATGGTGTGGACAAGGTCGAATAGTGACAGAGTTTCGTTTGCACGTGAATATTATCGAGAGTCCCCATTTGCAGCCATTCACGAAATTGAATTCAAATAAGTTCCTCTCTATGAGATCAGAATACTTGCAGAGTCCATTCACTCCATGCAAGTCCAGAGCAGTGGATAACCATGTCGACTCTCTGGTCAGCGGATGGTCTTACTTGATATGGACAATGCTGAATAGAGATTTGAGACATGGTCTGTTCCACCCGCTCTGCATAGAAGTAAGGGCAACTGTCAAGACGTTCAGTGACATTATCGTAGCGCCGGCAAAGACCCCCTGAGTTTGAGACAACGGCCGCTGAGCACTGCTGGGACTCATGACGTCTTCCAATAGCCATTGCGAATCCAACAACATTATCGATATTGACTCCAACTGTTTCATAGATCCATGGCTTTTTCACAGCGTCCAGCAAATGGGAGCTATGCTGCTGAACTAGGATACTACACCGCCGCGACAACCGACCCTATAGTGACCAATGTCAAGCGTTCAAACCCGATGAGGAGTTCAAGCAGACTGAGGGCCGTCCCGATCCACCGGCAGGTGAGGCCACATAATCGTGCTGTAGATAGGTGGCACGAGAACGTGATCACTTGAAGCTGTTAATTTGCTGGTGCACCCTGTTTCCGGTCGAGATCTTCAGCGACTGCTAGGTACAGGGGCCATATCACTGTATCACTAACCATGACCCCATCGCTTCACGGCCGAGATCCGAGCCTATGAAAGTCTGGCCCCTGACTTGAGATCGCGCATGAGGGATTTGTGAGCGATCGCTAGCCCCGCGTGGTAACCAAACCTGGGGAATATGAGGATGCGGTACGATCCAAGTCACCAGCTCTCTGATACGTCGGCCATAGGGATAGAGGGAACACTTGACCTTCCCAACAGACTCTCGAGAAGTGAAAAGGCCGTGGACCCGTGATCCAGCCAGGGAATGCGGTCCAAGATTTGTCAAATGACAATTCGAATGCAGATTTCCAACGTTAGGACATCTACTACCCCCAGGGCCGGTATCGAACAACCTCCACTCTAACTCGAGGATAATGTGGTTTGAAGGTCCGTATAATTCTGTGCCCTGCCGTCCCGTGTCATGTCTCGTAAACAAAGACCCATTGCGGCGGGGTGCACCGCACGAAAACAGGGGTAAGCTTCCGCCTGCCAAAACATCTGCAAGGTAAAAGGGAGGATGTCACACGAAGAGGGATCCACCGGGTAAAGAGTTTGTCCATCCCTCACCATTGCAGCGGTTTGCCCCATACTGTTTTTCGAATCGAGTGAGCAAAACCAGCAAAAGGCGTTTCCTCGGTCATTGAAACTCTAAGCTAGAGTGCTGAACTGATTGATCATACCAACACGGGGAGTTCGCACTCTACCCGTGGTTCTGAGTGTCCTCGGGTAATAGAGAGGGCCATCTATATCTTCTTGCACAAGGTGGAACGTTCTTCGCCAGGCGGTACTACCAAATTCAAGTTGTCGTTGAGTCCCCCTGTCCCAAGCGGTAGTTGAGGTAGTTCCGGGGTAGTGGGTGCCAACAGTGTGTGGTCTTGCCGCAGGCACTCACTGAACCTGCTCGCTCCCTCCATTAGAAGTAAGATCCCATCATATCCCAGGATAAGAGACTGAGTAGGCAGTGATGTGCGCAATCGATCTGCCGGAAGTCATCATTGGATATGAAAGCCGTGCGATCAGCAGCGGATCTGAATCCCGAACATAGACTATGCAAAAGCCATCAGCTCAAATAGCAAGGCTTCAGCCGTGTTAGCTACTGAGAAGCAGGGTTTTAGACCCAAATAAAGCAAGTTGTGCTCTTCCCCCGGTTTACATGCACATATATGCCCCGGGAGTAATTTTGTCGGTATAGCGACATCTCCGGTTTTGTCTGTCAACGCGACGCAGTCATAAAAGTGCATACGGTGCGTATTCGCCCACCAAATCTTGTACGAGTACATGCGCGGCGCGCCGCAAATTCATGGCGAGGCAGGTAGCATGTCCCGTAATTTAGTGAAAGAACGAATCCCAGTTTTTGCAGACTGCTCGACAGCAAATCCGAGCCAGCATTCAGAATGGCGTCCCTGAGACTCGACTGCCTTCGAATTCTGCCCTCCCAAGCAGCTGTGAGAGTGAGTGGCCTTGGACTCATCGCCATCAAACAAGGCCCTCGTCTTCGTTTCCAGCGTCCCGGGACTCGCCCTGGGTCATCTGCTGTACGACTCGAATCGTACCTATGAACCACGATCCTTGGCTCGAAGACCGTAACCAGAAGTTCCTTTTGCTCTGATGCACTGTTCACGAATGTCTCAACCAACAAGCAGGGTGCCAAGCACCCAAACACGCTTGCTCAATCTTGCTGGGTTTTTTGTTTCCTTGTACTCGTACCACGGCGGCTAACCAATGCAGCAAACTGAAATTTTTTGCAGCTGAGCTCTGTCCGCCAGAGTGCCGACGAACAATGTCTCCTGTGGGCAAACGGTACATCCGCTTCGTAAATGCGACTTCACCGCCGCTGTTCGACTCTTCGAAGCTTCCCGCTAGGTTTCTTAAAGCCACGTGGGCTCATGCCATGTGCGTGGGAGCGATGTGAACAACCACGCTGGACGTTCTCCCAACAACACACGACACACGACACAGAGAACGGGCTATGCTATTTCTTCAGCACGCAACGCCTATTTGACCAACAAAACAGCAATTGACCGTGAAGAAACTCAACAAGGGCAGGATTTGTAGCAGAGTCCGATGGTCATTGTTCGGGGTTATGTAGGTGGCTGCAGTATTCCTCAAACCACTGGCAAACGGCCTTAGCACCGGTCGTTACTGGAGCGGAAAGCAACCCCGCTCGTCGGCGTCTATTGCCATCTTGCCGCAAGCCACAAAAAGCCATTCCTCGCCCGTGCTCCACAATACGCAAGCACTCTGCAAAGGTCCTGGTTCTCATATCCTCACTGTAGCCCGCTTACGCGGTTGCAAAGACGATCGCTTTACGGCACGAGCCTCCGAAGTCATAAGAGGATCAGTTAACAGAGTTTCGCGCCTGTGTTTTCATTCAAATGAGATAGCCACTCCTTCGCCAGACCGAGCGGACAGGGAGAGTTGGTCTCAGCCCTATTCCTAGCAGCAAAGAACGTCTCAGCAATGTCTTCAAGTCCGTTCTCGTCTTCATGTACCTACTGAATATTTGAGTGTTATAATGAAAAAGAGTTTTATTTTTCAATCATATTCTAAATCTTGTGAAAGTAATAGCTCGAGGTTATGTCACAGAGACGGTAAAAAATGTTCTACTTATAGCACGAACCTTTTGGTGCCATGTGTATCTGTACATCTCCATAGCATTGAGAAGTAGGTAACTCATGGAATTGCAATATGTAAATATACTCAATAACCAAGTAGGTTTTTCAAACAAAATACACACGCACGTAAACTAACTTCCTTTCTCCTATAGCACATATCTTCAGTCCCTTTCATTATAACTTTCCTTGGAAGAAAACCCCACTATCCTATTCTTACGTATCAAAAATGAATCTATGCTAATAATGTTTTCTTAGTATTGAACGCCGCCGATATCATATTAGTTTGCATTGCTTTAATGCAACTCTCGGCTTATCATGATTGAAATGTCCCTGTCTGACAGCGCGTCCTGAAACTGGCTTGCTGATCTGTGATATTGGGATATTCATCTCGAGGCTTGCATTATATTGCTACTAAATTGTGGGCGAGCTGCGTGTTCGGGACGTTAATAGTCGGAGATGAAGAGGCATTTAATCCTGGAGAGAAGAAACCGTGTTCAAAATGAATATGGAGGTATGTCTGTTACCACGGGCCAGACTCTTTATATTTGGGAGCCGTGCCAAGGGCGACTGCTGGCCTTCCACAGTAATAAGCTTCTTCCATTAAGAGCGTCATCCCAAATACCAGGCGCAAAATAGACTACGCGTCTACATACTGTCTTGAGCGTTGTCTTGAATCCTAATAGCTACTTCCAGCTTCATATTCTATTTGGCCTAAGCTTGGAATATAGGAAGCACTGCCGTCACAACATATGGATCATGGTCTGAGAAGCTAGCAATTAAGACACTTTCAAGAATTCGCAGGCTCTAGCTCTCGTCAGATTGAGCGATATGCTGTGAAGGTTCCTCGACAGAGAGGCAAATGTCGGGCCGTAAGAACTACGCCAGGTTTTTTGGGCAGACCACACATTCGTTATTCAGAATTTCAATACGTTGCATGCTTGTGCAAGTACAATTGATTGAGACAAGAGAAAAAATGTCTGGTAACCGGCGACCCAAGGGAGCAAAATACAAATGTGGTTCAGTCGATAACGATCGTGAATGGATCTCTACAAACCTTCGACAATGAGTTCCAGGAAACCCATTAATTTTATGCTTTAAATTTAATTTTAAAAATAGGACGACAAGTTACTGATGTTAATATCCATAACCCAGGGACACCTTGGGATCCTAAAGTCTTAACTCAACAGCGCTTTAGTTCAAGAAACTTATGCCATACGTGGTTCTTGTTTCTGTCAGCCCAAACTGTAGAATCCTATTGGCACTGGTAGCTAGGTACACACCGAACAATTCTCGAATGGAAATTTGCTCAACTGCCAAAATGCTCAACAGTAGGATGCAACAAGGTCTCTGTAAAGAATGACGTATATTACCCCGTCGAACGCCTCATTGGGGAAGTGATTGTCTCCCAGTGGTGTGCAGACAGCCACCACACGCTTGCTCTGGAATTGAAAGAGCATTGTCCCAATCAGGGATTGTTTTCCAACACTGCCTCAATTGATCAACTGATGGGCTCCGGCCAGGCAGGGAAGATATACCATGTGACAAGTGCCGTTCCAAATATCTATGACACGCTGGGAAGGTGTTTTGTGCTTCATGCCGGCTTCCTGCACCGGTTTCCACCCGCTGGAATCTCGCTACCGCAGCTGTGGAACGATGGCAACTCCAGGGGCTGTGCTCGGGGGGCCGGGGGGCCGGGGCACCGATCCACATACTGCACGAGCACGGAGACTCCCGCAGCTTTTGCATATACGAAGGGCAACAGGTGTCTTGTTCTCATGGTGGACAGTGCGGCCCGTTGAGGAGAACACCTCCCCGTCTGCTCGATGACGGCTACCGCCCCTGTTTCACTGCGCTGGCATACATCTGCGACCCAGGTCTTGGCGGAGATGTTGATTTCAAGACTGCTTCACCGCCTGGGGCCGCAAGGTATGGAATCCCGCTACAGCGGGTCGGGGCTTGTCTCGACCTAGAACATACATAGTACGCTTCGATGGTGTCGGGATCCTGAGCGGTGGTTGCTTGAACCTCAGCCTTAGGCCCTTAGCCAGGCCGAGTCCAAGTGCTGTACGCCACGAGTCACACGAGATGACAGCTAAAGAACCATGGTCAAGAGGCCCGATTTATTATCGAACACGAGCTCTCACGGCGGAAAACTCATGCAGGTCTTTCCAATGTTGAGGATGGGGAAGTAACTTAGACGCCTCCCGCTGCAAAATCCTGGTATCGCACACAATAAATAGAGCCTGCTGAGTCCCGGGTCCTTCAAAACATCCATCCATTTGATTCGTAGTCTACTACAAGGTTTCATGCCACGATTCTATATGTGACGCAATGGCAGCACCTCTTTCTCGCTACATTCAAGGAATATTATTGTTCACAGGACCCTGAACCAAAGCCTGTCCAGTTACTTAACAGAAAACCACCAATATAGTATAATGTCCGTTCATAGTTCGTTGTCCCTGCAGTGAATTAACACATTACACGATATTCTATTAAAGTACAAGCCAGCTAGCTTATAGTTATTGAATCAGTTCCACAATGCATACTCGATTGATGCCCCTAATTTTTAGAGATATGAAAAGCAGAAAATCTAAGAGAATGAACTCTGAGTAAATTACGGCGGAATCCGCTAGCACCCTCCACTCATTGATTTGAGAAAATATAAGCGTTAACCTTTCGGCTGAGTTTGATGGGGAATTAGTCCAACCCCAAATTTCCAAGTAAAGCTTGAACAAGCTCCATAGGATATCATAGCACTAACAAATATAAAACCAAAGGCCTGTCCAACAATAAACTTTATCCAAGCAATGTAAAGCTTACAGCCCTATTTCTAGGGAGTAGCCATCGTTTCTTTTTTTTTTTTTTGCTTTTAAAAAAACAGTATTTAACTTGGCGCGTAAATTTTGAAGTCCATCGTAGTGTTCAGATTTAACCACATTACATAAAAAAGGTCCTCGGCTGGGCTGTTGAAATAAAACCAGCTAGTCATTCTATTGTCTAAGCTCTATTGGGTCTAAATTCTTGTTTGAAGCCGATCCTTTTACATTGCGGAAAAGGGTATCATTGACGAACAAAAAGGTTCGAGAACTCGAGCTTGGTCACACCATTGTCGAAACTCAAGACCTTTACGCTCGCCAAGTCACTCACGATCCAGTCGGCACCGGCCTCTTCTATTCTCTCGATGCTATGGGTCGTTGCTAACCCAAGAACCTTACAGCCAGCTGCCTTACCGGCCTTAACGCCGGCCGGGGCATCCTCAATCACGAGGATACTTGCCGCATCGTCCAATCCGATTCTCTCCTTTCCTAAACGATAACAGGCCGGGTTTGGCTTACCGACATCAACATCTTCCGCTACGACTTTGATCGGTGGCTCAGGAAGCTTCATAACGTCCAACCATCCGGCTATCAAGGCAGACGTTCCAGAAGTTACAATAGCCCAGGGAGCTTTCAGCGCCGTTAGAGCATCTAGAGTTTGACGGGCTCCAGGTAGCTCTTTGCCATCAGATCCATACTTGAGCGGAAGTTCTCCTTCGATTTTAAGGACATATTCCCAGTTTGCTAGCGAAGGAGTGATCTCCTGAAGTGTATCGATGGAGCGGCGGCCATGAGATGTATGCAGAATCACCTGCGGGTCGATACCCTGTTCTTCGCCAAAGCTAGGAGATTGCGTCAGATGCGGAGCGATAAACTGATCAATTTCACAATCGAGACAGCTTGGGAAGCTAGTCTAACCAGTTTTGAATACGTACGCTGTCCAGTGTTTTATGATCGCAGGAGTACTATCGACAATTGTGCCGTCAAAGTCGAAGAGAAATCCGTTGAATCCAACGACCTCTTTGGGGCCGGTAAATGACCCGCTGGCAGCAGTAGCAGCCATGCTCTCCGTCAAGGGTCAAATTATCTGTTACAACGTAGAAAATAATTTGGGGTCGAAGGAATATATTCGATCTAGAAAAGTGTGAAATCAATTTTGGAGAATCAAACCTTTTAAAAGCGGTCTCGACGGTATTTATTTCTGTACTGATAATCAACGTCAGCAGCAATAGTCTCTCCCCTTCACGGTGGATGCCCGATCAGGAACTCCGGTACAGTACCTAGGGAAGTTACCTAGGTAGTGAGATCGGTGGGTGCTTACTCACCGGCTAACCTTCCACGGTAGCAGCAGCCCACTCCTGCACACTTATCGATTCTGGCTTGATACACTGAAAAAAAAAAAAAATTTAGTAGCCCCGCAAAATTCCTAGAGCTGCCCTAGAGGCGGTAATTTGATATCAAGCTGCCCTGAAGTACACTGCAAAGATGGGGATGAAACCGACCAATAAGAGTATGGAGAGTCTCTGAGGTCCTAAGAGAACAATTATGCTGACTTGTATGCAGAGCCAAAGTCTAAGCGCACTCCCGTACGTCTACGGCACAAGATTGAAAAAGCTAGCGCAGCAAAACAGCGGAAACAGAGGAAAGAGGCCAAAAAGGTTTGAGGATCCCGCAGACCATTCATCAATCTTTCTGACATTGTAGAACCCTGAATGGCGCTCTCGTTTAAAGAAGGACCCTGGGATCCCAAATCTATTTCCATACAAAGACCGTATATTAAAGGAGATCGAGGAAAAGAAAGCACAGAAGGAGGATGAACGGCAGAAAAAGATAGAAGAGGCTCGTCTCGCGAGAAAAAGCTCCAAGTCACTGGAGCTAGCTAAGAATGACGACGAAGAGCTCTCCGACGCCGACTCGTTAGTAGATATTGAGGACGATGAGGCGATGGACGAAGGACCGGACGATGCGAACCCAATGGCTGCGATATTAGCTTCGGCTCGAGCCCGGGCCTCAGAGTACGAGGCAAATCCGAATGATTCAGATTCCAGTTTGGAAGATTCAGAATACGACACTCTCCAGGCAAGCAAGTCTCGCGCCGACCCTTCCTCTCGCGCCTTCTCACATCTCTTCCCTGAAATTCTGTCACAAGCCGAAGTCATCCTCTACGTCTTGGACGCTCGTGACCCTCCCTCTACTCGCTCCATCCCTACAGAGCGCCAGATCGCTGCTTACCAGGGCGGCTCGAGGCGTCTCATTCTCGTCCTCAACAAGATCGACCTGGTACCTCCGAAAGTTCTTCAGGGATGGCTCACTTTTCTACGCCGATATCATCCCACCGTCCCTCTCCATGCTTCATCAGCTGCTCCCAATGCAAAGGTCTATGACCATAAGCGTCTTACTCTCAAAGCCACCTCCGATACTCTTCTGAATGCCCTCAAATCATATGCGGCTTCTCGAAATCTCGGTCGCGCCATTACTGTTGGTATTGTAGGATATCCAAACGTTGGAAAGTCATCGGTCATCAACGCTCTAGTCGCCAGGCTTGGTCGTGGCTCAGCACCAGTCACAGTTGGAGCCGAGGCGGGCGTGACGACATCAATAAAGAAGGTGAAGCTGGACAAAAAGTTGATTCTGCTTGATTCACCAGGTGTTGTGTTTCCGGACGCAGAGCAATCGAACCGAGTATCCGGTCCCGACGCAAAGGAAGCGACTCAGGCAAGGTTGGTCTTATTGAATGCCTTGCCCCCTAAAGCAATCAACGATCCAATCCCAGCAGTTCAACTTCTACTCTCGAGGCTTTCCTCCACCCCAGCTTCGCTAGACCTAATGCTAAACTCCTACGATATTCCCCCACTCATGGCGTCGGCTGGCGATACTGTAACGGATTTCTTAGTCCAAGTGGCCCGAAAACGTGGCCGATTAGGCAAAGGTGGAGTGCCTAACTTAGAAGCCGCAGCAATGGCGGTTCTAGCCGATTGGAGAGATGGCAGGATCACCTCTTGGGTTGAGCCACCCATTCTAAGTGTGAAAGACAATGTATCCGCAGGCGGGAAGGATGCTAAAGAAAACGGCGATGAGAAAGAGATTGTGAGTACGTGGGCTGAGGAGTTCAAGATCGAGGGGCTTTGGGGGAGCCCGGACGAAGAAGAAGCTTTGATGGATTCATAGATAGTCACCCTCTGATGAACTAGCGACAATTTTAACATTAGAATGTGGCCATGTATACAATGATTCCTTTAGACGCGCCTATGGAGCCGGGTAGTCGCAAAATCCACTACAGATTGGGTGCTAGAATCTGCTCTTTCATGTAGAGACCTATGCCAGAATCATATTCATGAGCTACCCTTGATACCGGTTTTAGTACAGAGTCACGCTGCCAACCCCCCTGAAACAACTCCTTACCCATTCCCAAAAGCCCAAGGTCTTCAGAACTGAGAAACAAGTGCTAAGTGCCAATGCCAACACCACGCCCTCAGCGTCGACCAGCTGATTGCAGTACACGATCCACGAGTACCTAGGCGTTCCTTGCTCTTTTTCTTCCACTCTTCGGTGCATCTTCGCCTGCATGCTCCCGTTTCCTTTCCCTCGCGTCAAGTACGTAGCTGAGTACGTCGAAACCGAACTCAGGGTATTCGAGACACAACCTTCGGAATTCATCCTCAGCTTCGTGGCGAAGAACATGACTCCTTTGACCCCAGAAGCTAGCAATGGGCCTACGGATAGCTTCATCTGATTTCGGTGTGTTGGCATAAACGTAGCGCGCATAAGCCAACTCCCCTTTCGCCGTGCTGTCTACCCTGTGCACCTTGCTATGCGCCAGAGACTTGAGCCCGGATACTCCTAGCTTTTCGGCGAGTGTGTATACACGTGCGTGGCGTAACAACTCCTCGCCACCATCTGACGACGTCCCGGGCACAGACTCAAGACCCTCGCCGATTTTCTTGGGATAGTATTCGCCCGTGTAAAGGTACTGTAAGAATGCGCCGACGCTTTGAAGCTCCTCGTCTGGGAATTCGATTTTGCGAGACAATGCGTCGTCGCTAAAGCTCGCGATTGCGTCGGCAAAGAACGGCGACTGTGAAAGGAGAGCTTCGTGTGCCGATAGAATCGTAGGGTTTGGGCCTGTCCCTACCCGAATCTCGATTATGGGTGACTGCAAATAGCTGGAAAATCAGAGTGTCAGTTCAGTTCGCCACAACACACATCTCAAAATCTTACTCGATAAATGTCATCCCCGAGGTGGTACCTTCCTCGCCTTCTACGTCGTTCTCTACATCGCCACCCTCCAATTGCTCTGTTCCTTCCTCTTCCTCGCCGCCCATCTCCACATCGGGAGCATCGCGCGAGGTAGCTTCCAAAGTACCCGCCTCAGCTTCGGACATAATATAGGTGATGTTTAGGTGTAAAAAAGGATTGACTGTATTGAAATAAATTCAAACAAGTAAGAACGAATGACAGAAGAAAAGGTAAAATGTCAGGACGGCGAAAGTAGCGGGAGCGGAGAAAGCGTGAGAGCTTCTCAGTTCTTTTCAGGAACGGAAATTTGTGAGGCTGGGAGCTTCGGGGAGGAAGCTCAGCCAATGAGGGGCCGTAATTAGCTTCATTCAGTAATTGACGGGTGTGCCGCTAGCAACGGCCTCGGCCAAGAGCTTACAAAATTAATTGTACTTGTATATTGATTTACCTACCTAAATCGATAATAATAAGAATAATAATAAAAATAATAAGAGTAACAAGTATCTTACTCTACTATCTTCAAGGCCTACCTAGAAGATTTACAGTCCAGGAGCCAATTAAAGCATCGAATTACATAGAGAACTTTTTGAATGCTGGCCTTTCTTTGACGCGTGGGTAAGAAGAGCCCTGCCCGGGCGAAGTTGTCTGCAGTGCTCATCAGATCGGTAGCAGATTGCATAGCACAAGCAAATCGTACCACCGCATAGCGACAAAGTCCTCATCCAAAGTTCAGATGCGAATTTTCGTTTGTAGGCTGATTTTGCCACCAATCGCGGGTATCTATTGAACAGACCTTGTAAGGTCAACCCCGACGCCACTTCAATGCAGAAAATAGCAGTTGATTGCTTCCGAGCTCCTGTTCAGTAAAGGCATCATCATCCAAAAGAGAATCTATCAGTTAGAGCCAATTCATCAATCGCTGTCCTCATCGCTACCATCTACCGATCCCGGAGCAGGCTTATTCTCCAAGCGATCTTCATCCATGGCATCTGGGTCTTCTTCCGTCTCGTCTCCTCCATCTTCCTCCTCTTCCTCTTCAGGCTCCTCTTCGGGCTCCTCTTCTGCCTCATCCTCATCATCATCCTCATCCTCATCCTCCTCCTCTTCTTCTTCTTGGCCATCCATGTCCACATCCTGATCATCCATCGTATCTTCCTCAACGACCTCTCCTCCTTCCCCCTTGACCCGTTTGGCGGAGCGATCTTCGCTAGCTTTTCCCTTTCCCCCCCCGTCCTGAGCTAATTCGCCCTCCCCACCCTCACTCTTACGGGCGTTAGCACTTTCACGAACCTTCTTCCGATACTCATTCCGCTTGCCAGTTTGTATCTCGTTGTATTTAGCTAGTTCAGCCTCAAGACGGGGAATCATGAAATCGAATTCCGTATCCCTCAGGGCGGCAAAAACATCTTGAGGATTGATTGTCTTCCGAGTAGATGCAGAAACGTGGTTTTGCGCACTGGAATAGCCTCATAAGCTTGACCGTTCGGACTTAGTGGACGCTTTTGTTTTGCGACGAAATCAATCAGTAGTACTCACTGAGAGCTGATGTAGCTTATGAATGTAGTTGCACTTTTACTTAAGGCGGTGACCGCATCCTTTTGTATCTGAGTGTTGGGGGGTAGAACACCCTTGGCCAGGCGTTGAACCATAGTGCGCGGCATGGTCAGGTCCTGAAGCAGCGTAAGATACCGAGATACTGAAGCAGGATCGGCAGGCTGGGCTCGGAGCCCGCTATCTTGCATACCTCGATAGCCAATTCGTCCTTGTCCTTGTCTTTCTTCGAAGACTCCTTTTCTTTCCCCTTGTTTTCCGCTTTCGCTTCAGCTCCCCCGGGCATTGGCGCCACTGAAGGTGTTATAGGAGAAGCATCTTCACCCGCCAGCGTGCTGGACGTAGACACATTGCTTTTCCTAGGAGGCATTTCGATCGCATGTAGCAAGACTTTAGATGGTTGGGTTCTAAGCTAACATAGAGTATGAACTTAGATTGACGATCTTTAAAGCCAATTGATCGCGAAGAATGAGAGGGAATGCGCGACTCTACCACCCTCAGAGGAATATCCAAGTCCCTACCTTATACAGATAACGGTGGTTCAAGTCCTTTCTTGGGACCACAAAATTCAATCACGGTTCAAACATCGGAAGAGGAGTAGGAAAAAAGCTTCCCCACTTTCTGGAAGCTACTTAGTCTAGATAGTCAAAGGTGTGGGATGCGAGCTCTTAGCTCTGACGGTTTGGAACGGGCCTGCAGCTAAATCTCAGCCATGTGCCAGCACCACACGAGCACACGAGCACACGAGCACAGGAGCTCGCCTCAGAAATTTCTGCCGCCTGAAACCAAACAACGTACGATAGTACTATACTACTATACTACTATACTACTATACTACTATACTACTATACTACTATAGATCAGCGATCACCAGTCCCTGTTGCAAAGGGTCGCCCACGTACCCGATTTCCAGCATGAGCCTCAGACACTAATTTGGCGTCCTTTTTTACGAAGTTGGCGATTCCTCTGGACAATCCCCCTTGCTGCTCGTCCTATAATGTCAAGTAACGTATATCTGTTTTTGGGTCCGAACTGAGAGGTGGGGTTTGGGAAGAACAGCCAGAGCTGCGGGGTTGCCCCCCCCCGACGTTTATCCATCAACGTAACGTTACAGTACCTAGGTATTTATTGCTTCTTCTATGAACATGATACGGTTCTGCCATATCTACCTAGATACTCCTCGTAAATATTCAAGATCAAGGCATTGTCAGTCTTTAGGCAATCCAAAGAATATCTTGTATAGTTAATGGAGCTCTGGTATGTCTTTACAGATTCTATGTGGGTTCTGGTACCAACTCCTTCACTAATCATCTCCCATACCTGTACGTTTGACCTTCGGCAAACCTTCTATGATATCGGTTATGATAACCTTAAGTGTAACTGATGCATGCATAAACCGACGATCTGTGACAGAACTTGTGGGGGAATCAACACGCCTGAGCGCGGCACCCGTAGGAATTGTAGCACCGTCAGAGCTTGAATGATAGTTCTGGGATAGATGCATTCTTCACAACCCCTCCCTCCCTTTATGGCGGCATACATTAGGAGTGGGGGTTGGTATTACAGCACAATGATATAACTCCGAAACGTTCTCTCCTCTTTATTCAAGCCATTTTACTTCTCTCCGCGAATTGAAGCTGTAAGCGATATATGCTCAGGATTTGACAATACCTGCCCTCAAAACCCGTCCCGTACACCCGACATGGCTAAGAATGCTTCAATATTGACCCCCCTTCGCTCCAATCCCTCATCCGCTGTACGACTTCCGTCGTCCCCGCCTCGTCGGTCTCCGTTCCCGTGCGCATGTTCTTCGAACTCGTCCGCGCGCCAATTCTCCGCGACCGACAAGACCCGGCCATCTTACTGCTGTCTGAACCGCGAACCTGCACTGGGACCGTTGGCTTCCTCGCTCTGCTTTAACAACACCTCGAATGCGGACCGCGCTGCTACTCTTTCCCAGGTGCAGGAGACTCGTTCCAAGCTGGGGGCCTTACTCCAGACAATGGCCGCACCCGTACCCGCCGTCGATGAGGGACTACGGGGGACCACGACGTTGTACTCGTGCTGGGCGACTGAAAGACGGAAGTTCGCATGAACCGATCCTTTCGCTAGGCGTTGAAAGCTCTCTATTTCACTTACTGTGTCTCAAGCCGCTGCGGAGGGCTCAGAGTTAATACAACGAATATGGCAACGGCAACACCGCGGCAGTAGCCCAGCGACCAAGTCCTAGAACAACGAGATAACAGGGTACGTGACCTTATAACTGTCGTGTCGTGCTGGAGGCCTCGGGGTTTAACGAGGCCGACAGCTTCTCCCGCCCTTGCTAAAGCTGGATATTCGTTGTTTGCTAGGAGCGGTGGGATAGCATGTATTTCGGATCCAGGTAATGGGCTATGACAAACCCCTAGGGGGGGAAATTTCAGGAGTCATCATCAATGAAAGTTCATGTCACTTGAACAGTTAACTCATTTTGAAGACCAAGCTTCTCCACCTAATTTCGTTTTTGTGAATCTACGATAGGGCAAAGGATGGCACTGCCATTTCAAGTCATAGAACAAGCAAGCAACTAGAGGATCAAGTTGGTCTTACATACATAGTACGTGTCGAAGGGATAGTGGATTGGAGGTACATCCCGCGTCGAGATTCGCGAAGCCGGTTTTACGAAGCTCAAAGGCGTCAAAGTCAGAATACTAGTGATTGCTGAGACCAAGTGAAAAGTTGCGTCCAATGGCCTTGCGCTTCTACCGTTGTAGCTTTCCCCCCACGCTTACATGCTATCCCAGTTCACTTGGTCTTGCTTAGACAGATTGCTGGTCTATCCGCTTTTAGCAGGCAGACCCGGCGAAACATGAGTGTACTCGCAAGACCTGTCCGCCTAGTTCCTTTTGTTAAATATGGTATCTAGTCGCTCTGATGGAATGTAAAATCCACTGCAAGCCGCTCTGGAGAATCCAACCCGGTTCGTTGCAACCAATCTTGCAGCCTAATTTTCTGAACCTGTCGTTTTATTATGGTATGATTGCGCGCTTAAAGCCGTTAGAGAAGGCTTTGTATTCATCCCCGGCTGAGTCTCGTCGAACGTCTACGACCAGTCAAATGTCCAACTTCCTCTATATCAGTGGATGAGTTTGCTTTCCCTTTCTTGCTAAGCTTCTCAGGCTTGACAGGCGTCTTAGCCTTGCCGCCAGTAGGTGTTGAACTAGTCTCCTTGGCGGTCGGTATTGCCTTTGCACGCTTAGTTTTTGCTTCGCTCTTCCCAACTCCCTCGTCAGCGTTCTCATCCTTTTTTGTGGATCTTTTCCTCTTAGTGTTGGCCTCTTTGGCCTTGCTCTTAGATTCTTCCTCATCGCTCGCGTCTTCCGCTTTGATATTGCCGGCTACCGGACCAGTCTTTTTCTGGACACTGGGGACAACAGCACTCGTGCGACCACCCACAGTAATGAAGACAATCTTTTCACCATTGGGAAGGCGATTTGTAGAGTCCTTTTTACCTTTGCCCCACTATTAATAGTCAGCTTGCAGATTCGACAAGTATCAGTTGCATTAAATCATTCGTATACATTCGTGTGTATCGCTCCAACGATTGCAAAGCCAGTTTATAACATTTAGAAGGGGCACAAACAGTATTACCTACCCGATGTTTGAACAGCCAGTCCTCTGGAAATTTATCGCTATCTGCGAGCACTTCGCATGCAAACCCGCAAACATAATGCAGCGACTTGTGCAGCTGTTCAAACTGTCGGTCACTCAACGTATTTGAGTATTGTTCGGGATGTATCTTAGCATTGTAAAGTAGCTCATCTCCAACCCAGTTTCCTATACCACTTATGTTTGCTTGGTCGAGAAGCAGCGCCTTGATGGGTATCTTTTTGGCGCGGCATTTCTCGGTAAGCCATTCCACCGAGACGATGTCCTTATCTATCACCGGATCTGGGCCATTGTCCTTCAGTGGTGAATAGTTTCGTAGCTGGTCCCCAGGACAGTCGACTAGACGTACCCTTGAGAATCGCCGAAAGTCTACAAAAGCTGCCTCCACTTTGGGTTGACTTCCCTCTGCTTTAGTTTCAAGAACGAATTTCCAATATTTTGGGGGCCATTGGCTGTCATCTTTGTTCTTGAAGTATGCAGTGCTGTGGCCTTTAACGTGAAACCATCCCGCCATACCAAAATGTAGTACGGGATGCGGGGGCGTAGACATAGTGATCCTACTCGACTTAGCATGGTATAAATGTAGCGAGAAGGTTGAGGATCTCAAAAGACCTCCAGCGATAATTGGGGTCAACACTTACCAGAAATACTTTCCCTGCTGACCAGCACCAACGACCTTCTTGCCCTTCAAAGCTTTTTCGAACTCCTCAGCAGAAGTTCCGACTTTCCCGAATACATTTTCATCGTGTTGGGCTTTGACAACTGCAAGCGATTTCCCAACAAGATGCTGTCGAATGTAATGGACTATACGTGCGACTGGGGGTGATTGTTCAGCATACCGCTGCGATCCCGAGTTTTGGTCCCGGCCTACCTTCAGCAATCTCAGGCATGTCTTCACTCCAGCTATATATAAAGACCAAGTGCGGCGTGATAGTACTCTGTGCGAAATTTCTGCTCTAGCACGCAAACAGCTGGTTCTTTACAAGTGTCTACCGGTTATAGTGAATTATGGTTATTCAACTCAAGCCAGGCGCCAGGAAGATGAAAATTGGAATACGATCTCGTCGCGTTCGGGGGCAGCCCGACGCGTTTCTCAATTGGTCGATGACGCATGATGCCTGCCCCTAAATAAACTGAGAAGATTGAGAGCACACTTTACCGCTGCTAGCGCCCCGTCTCTTACACATCACATCGCCCATACATGCCCAGGTGTATCGTAGACCTAGCCAGCTTGCTTCGAAATCCGCCTATGACCGGACAGTAACTCCAACCTCCTATGCTTCTCTGCTTGAAGCAGTTCTCCAGTTTGCTAGAGATGGCGGCGGTCGGGACCGATATTTTGCGCTGAAGTGCTACTAGGGGATTTCATTGGTCTAAGTTGAACCGGATCGCAGTCTTCAGATGGAAAAAAAAGGCGGTAGGTCCGGAGCGATAACAATCCGGTTTACTTCCCTTTTGTCATTTTATTGTTATTATTATTATTACTATGGTTGTTGTTGGAAGCGTCAAGATGTTGAAAGGGGCGGTGTCTTCTGCAAAGTTTCCTCTCAATATTCTCCCTCTGAAATGATTTTTGGCCCGGGGAACACACCACCTTGAGCAAGCCATGGTGGGCCGAGACCTGCACCCTCCAGGACCGAACTCCCCAATCTAATCCAGATATTATTCCAGACTTTCCCGCAACACTTCGCTTTATGTCTTAAAACACTGAAGTAGTTGCTGGTTGGTTGCATTGTCGTCCAATAATGGGGCGTATGATATTGGTTCCGCAGTCTAGCGGTGTACGATAAACTCTGGTTAAAATTCTCACCGTAACTATCAGCCAGGAGGTCCGCCGTTTGATCATCATTATAATTAATTACAGGCCCTAAAGCCTGACACATATCTTGTCAGATGTGTCAACGAGAATGAAGTCTTGACAGCTACAAACGTGTAGTGATGGGACGTCTTGATTCCCTGCACGCACAGGCTCGTCAGCGGACTATTCAGCTTCTGTAAGAGCAAGCCACGTTTAGCCATGTCCGCTTCGTCCATACAAAATGGAGTGCAGCCATAAGGCCAGGATAGGTTCAGGTCTCGTCGCACAAAGTCGGTCTATATACCTATTCTAAGTTAGTGTCCTTCTAGAAGTGATCTGACTTTATGTTTCTATTCACGGGCGCGACTAGAAAGAGGATAGTTCAGCTGACTTTCAGGCAACTTTGATCATCGTAACTCAAGCCACATCCGACCACAATGTACAGATTATCTATTGGCAGAGACACCATGGGATATTGGGGCTGTAATCAAGTTCTATCATAAATACATCGCGTTCCTCATCCACATTTCGTTGGTTCTTCAACAACTTTCATCTCGCACCAACTAGCAATTTAGAAGAACACGCGGGTTCTCAAAAAATCAAGTCCATCTTATAGATACTACGAAGCTTTAGACATGTCAACTACATTCACGGCTACCGTCGTGAAAGATGGCGTTTTATTCCCAACTGCAACTGCCGGGGCATGTGCTACGGCCTGGTAAGTCTTAAAGCGATATATTGGGCTAGCCTGTCATGATACTAATACCCCGAAAAGGTCTTTTGAGAACCACCAACTCGGAGATTATATCGAGGCTTGTAAGGTGCACACTCAAGTCAGTGTTGGTAGCTACGTAGGAGCGGACCTGGGCATTTCAGCCTTGAAATATAGACACCAGGATGGCGAATTTACAATCGGACTCGGGCTTAATACTGGCGCTGGAATAAAAGACAAAAGCTTAGTCCTTAACGTTCTTGGGTGCGGAGTCACCTTGGGCGATGAATTGGGCGTCCAATTTTTCGGAAGCTCAGCCAAACGAATAGGATTTTCGAAGGACCTCTTCAACCTGTCAGAACGAGCAATTTGTTATGCGAAAACGTTAGAACATCCCAGAATGACTATATAATACTGAAATTAGACTATCAAGCCAAGGTGACTTTCCAACAAATAATTGTTGCTGTTCAAAAGGTGCTAACGTCTGTCTGCAGATTCAGGTGACGGGTGTGCTGGAGCAATAACTTCATCGGAAACTAAATTCGATTCATTATATTTATTTTGATTTCTTCATGGGGCGAACATGTTATATACAACATTCTAAAATACTTTGTTTTCAAGCTTGGTCTTATGGCGACTGCCCCCCGAGTCGCCCCTTCTTTCCAAACCTTCATGCATCATGCTTCTTGACCTTTCAAGGATCAAAATTATGTGAGCAATCACCATTAGCAACGAGACTTGGTTCCGTATATGCCTTGCTACAACAATCACTTAGAAAAGCGTGAAGCCCGAGCATCGATTGAAAGGCATGTGGGAGGCGCATCGAAGAAAAGGATGCGAAAGTATTAAGGTAGGTGTTGGAGTGTTACATGCCGCATGTCACGGATTTGATCGTACGGCGGGAGAGATGTTATGTGCACCGTCTATCTTATCCGTTGTATATTTTAGCTATTCATATCTCTAACCGCCCCTGCTAGTTGAGGCACATATCGCTATTTGCTTGTGGATCAATGGCAATCACTTAACTGCACAATTCCATCACATTTACTGACACTGGCACATGTCAGTGTAGTTCCTTGCGAGTCATCCCCGACCCAGGTCTCTAAGCTTCCGACTACTCCTCTCCCACGTGCATTATTTGAATCACCCTTCCGCTTTGATAATAACACCTTGAATGCTGGCAATGTTCCCACAAAAATGGACACCGCAGCTTCTACTTGAGCCCAGGTGATGGCTATGGTAATTTGCCATGGGAAATCCTCCACGGGCCTATTACTCCATATTCTCACTAGCCTGAGAATGGCGAAGACCACAATCAGTCCACTCGAGCAAAAAATGGAACCGAGCGATACCAGCTGTAGATTCGTCAGAGACCGCCGCATGCTGATTAGTAACGGGAGCGGTAAGGCGATTATGACCAGATCTGTGACGATATCCCAAACAGAGAGTGTTGTAAGAACAATACGACTTGCTTGGAGGTCTGAGGGTCCACTGCAGCTATCTTGAACTGAAAAATTTTTGTGGATGGGAGAGCATTCGGTGATACTTCCGACGAAACTTCCTGCTGCGCCAAGGGCTACTAGACACACAGCTGTATACCAATATTTGCGCGATGAAGGCAGAGCATGGAGGAAGGTTCGTAGGAACGATAGCACTGAGGCTTTGACGGCATAGAAATTCATCCAGAAGAACATTTTGGCTGCAAATTGAGAGTTCAGAAAAACCGAGAGAGAGCTGGTCGTAACAGGCTCATTAAAACGAATTGAATAAAGAGGCTTGAGAGAAAGCGTATGCGACACCCCAAGCCCGATTGCAAGAACCGAAGCCAGGAGAAGTAAATAGTCATCTACCAGAAGTTTCCTATGGTAGTGTACGCGAAGTGCAATACGCATGAGAAGAACGATAAAAAGAAGGAATATAGAGAGCCATATTAGAATCTACATTCCCATTCCTGGGTTAGAGTGACGATTTGAGAGGATATCAGTCTACTCACAAGTAACTGGAGTTGCGATAGGGTGTCCGGGTGTTCCAATTCAGCCATTGCATGTTCCATCATCCTAAGGGAACCCCGAATGTCAGTACGATAGTCGCATCATGGGTGCGCATCTTGTGCCATGGGGTGTTTTGTTGAGGATATCAAGGAATATTCCCAGATAACCATAATCCGTGACTTTGTGCCTCTTTATACGCATACATATCCTGCCGTTTCCTCATGCAGGGTGCTTTGGGATTTCGAAATTCTGAGAAGCTATTCAAGCCATGGCTGAGATCTAGGCCTCACATGCGGTGGTTCTGGTGCCATTTCGCCTTGCTTTTTTCTTGGCACGATGACTTTACCCCATCGACGGTGATGGTCCGATGCGGCCTTTCTTGAACGGCGTCAGATTGGAAAACTTTGGCCGCTCGGCGACAGCGAAGGGGGGAATAAGAAATTGTGGTCCGAAAGGCTGACCGCCTCTTCGAGCCACGCACGTGCTGAAGATGCGGTTTTATATCTGTATGGGCTACGCACCGAACATTCCACCTTTTCAATTCGTTAAACTACATGGCATTATTTAACATTTGTGCCGCTCAATGGTATCAGTGGCAATCACGCCGACACCGGATGCAAAAAGAGAGAGAAAAAAACCCCTCAATGGCGGATCAGCTGCTCGTCCAGGTACAATCAGAACTCATGGGATAACATCACTGCTAGACAGGCTTCGTTGAGAGCAATGAAATTAATTACCTCCCGAGGTCGATAGTATGTTCGTCTATGGTTTGAACGACAACCCTACATTTTATAGGACCCCCTGCAATCATATTAAGATCTATAACGTCTTTACTCAGTCCAGGACGTAGCAAAATATTCGTAGGTTTTAAAATTTTTATAAATAAATTTATTTGAAATATATATTTAAAAAATAATCACGATAATAATTATTTATTTTAAATAATCGTAATAATAACGATTATAATTAAATATAAAATTATAAAAGCTTCAGTGGCTACCTATATAATTAAATATTTAAATATTTTAAATAATTAAATATTTAGCGGCTTGGCGTCGAATAAATTTTTCGGTCGAATTTAATTAAATTTAACGAAATTATTTTTAACCGTTTAAACCCGTAATATTAAATTATATTATAAATTCCGTTCGTAATATACGGGGTGCCGTTTTCTATTTTAATTTTTAAAAATATTTTTTTTTAAAAAATTAATTCGTAATAATATTTTTTTTTTAAATTATATTCTGAATAATTTATAAATTTCGTAATTCGTTATATTTCGGGATATCGATATTTTAATACGATTTTTTATATTTTACGTATATTATTATATAATTATTCGGCCCGTATTATTTCGTTAAATAATATTTAAAATTATTATTATTTTTTTTTTAATTTATTTTTTTATTTTTTTAATTATATATTAATTATATTATTTCGTCCTTTTCGCAGCCGTAAATTTTTAAATATTCGTATTAACGTTTTCGATATTTTAATTATAATTTTTTATC
>JANIPN010756155.1:0-10794 GCA_027478595.1 Erythroxylum anguifugum
ACGCTTTAACCCCCAAATATCACTGCAATATTACCCAAATACCACACTAATTTCCTTATTTACCAATTCTGACGTCCAATCAAAGTTCGGGGTCCAACAGTCTGAATATCCAATCAACTTTCTTATATAATAGACCATAATATGTAGTTTCTTTCAAATATCTTGAAATTCTCTTAATTGTTAACAAATATTGTTGCTTTGGCTTCTTCATACACTTGTTAATAATATGCATTACATCTAGTTTAGTAGCAGTGATATACACCATCAAGCTTTCCTCAATTTGTTTAAATAAAGTATTATTCATAGTTCCACCTTCAGGATCTTTCAATAATTTCACACCTTTCTCCATTGGTGTTGATATATAATTACAATTATTTATGTTAAATATGTCGAGAACATCAAGTGTTTACTTCTTTTAACAAATAAAGAATCCACTCTTTGTTTGTGACACTTCTAGACCAAGGAACTATTGTAACGTTCAAAGGCTTGACATGTCAAATTCTTGCTTCATAGAATTTTTAAAATTGTTAAGCTTATCAACATTATTTCCAATTAAATAACAAGCGATACATATACTAGCATGCCACTATCATCTTACCATTAACATGTTTAACATATAATGTATGTTTATAAAGACATCTAATAAAATCCTATTTAGAAAAGTGCGCATCAATATGATTGTACTAAGCTCTAAGAGCTCGTTTTAGTCCACTGAGAGCTTTCTTTAGTTTTTACACTCTATGTTCTTGATCAGGCATAATAAAACTAGGAGGTTATTGAATAAATACCTATTCATTTAAAACTTTATTCCAAAAGGTCGATTTGACATCCAACAGATAAATAGACCAGACATTATGAGCAACTAATGTAACTATCATTCTAACTATATCCATCCTTGTCACAGGCGTAAACGTCTTTGTATAATCTACTCCATACTTATGTCTTATGCTTGTCAATTTATCTACTTGGCTTTATTTTGCGCTTGTAGACCTATTAAACTCTAATAGCCTTCTTTCCTTTTGAAAAACCAACCAGGTCCTATGTATTATTTTCCTTAGTGGCCTTCATCTCTTTAACTATAACATGTTTCCATTTTTCTTCTTCTATAACATCTTTAAATAAAATTGATTTATAGTTTACAAACGAAGCAAAATGAGAAACACGTTCTAGATCAATATTAAGGAGACTTAGTACATCATAATCTTCCATCCAAGTAGGCCTTATTTTAGTACATTGGAGGATAGAGAATGGTGTTACACCATCTGTGAAGTGTCAATTTCAATTGTAACTCCTTTTGCACTATCTTCTTGTTATTATAACTCAGCTTTATCATTATTAGGAAAAAGATTTTTTTCATTTTCTTTAAGAAGACCAATTTCAGAATTCTTCTTTATTGAAAATAATGTTTGTGTTGATGATTAATTTCTTTATTGTTGAATTTAACAACTTATATGCTTTTAATTCTCACTAACTCCTATTAATATACATTTCTCTCCCTTGTCATCTAACTCCAATCTTTTCTAATAAGATATATGTTCAAAAGCTATGTATCCAAATACCATGAAATAGTTAACAAATGACTTACTTCCACTCCATGCTTCCTTTGGTGTTCTACTGAGAGCACTTGATAAATGTTTATCGAGAACATGGATGATCCAAACTATTGCGTCAAGCCAAAAAGACATTGATGCGTTGCTTCTTTTTAAAATACTTCAAACTATGTCTAATATAGTTTTCTTTCTGAAAACCCTATTTTACTATGAAGAATATAGATTAAATAAACTTGACTAGTTCCTTCTCAACTAACTGCTTTAATTTATTAAATGTCTCAAATTCTTGAGATTTATGCTTCAAGAAATAGTTATATGTCTTCCTTCTATAATCATCAACGAAGGTAATAAATTAATTTTATCTCTATTAAATGCAGGTATAATTGAATCACATAAGTTTGTGTGATTCAACTCTAACACTCACTTTGCTTTCCAAGTATTGCTTATAGGAAATGAAGGAGTCTCTGTGTTGTTTGCTAAGCACAACACATACTTCAACTGACTAATCAAATAGTTTTTGTTTTTATTTGAAAAATCAAAACCAAAAATGAAAAAATCACAACAAAAATTATAAGTAAATCCAACCAATCTTGTTATAAATGTTTTTGTTTTATATTAGTGGAATGTTTTCTTTCTACTAATTCATTTTTTCCTTTTAAAATTAAGCATGTTATACTATAACATATTTTTAGTACAATCATTTGCCCCTTTTGATATCAAACAACAAATTATTTTATTGTATAATAGTAGTGCACCCATTTATCTTTAAATTAGAATGGGGGATTCACGCCAAAAGTCAATAATGATGTCATATTATAATGGAGGAATTGTTCCCCTCATCTAGTTACATGCATTAAAAAATGTTGCTTAATTTAGTTGAACATGTTACAGACAAAGCTTTCAATTGCTTGAAGGAATTGTGTCTATAGCCTCAAACTTTAGGCTTCAAATTAAGTTTCATACTCCTTCACTTTTTCTTTTCAATTTTGTTGGTGAACTTAGAACCTACTGCATGTCAGTAAAGTACGTGTGTTACTAAGCAAAGAATCGTTGGTAATACTAAAAAATCAAAGTGATTTTTAAAAACCAATGGCCTTCTAGCTTTAATTAGAAATATTGATAAACTTAATCCCATAAAACATAGCACAACATTCACATGTTATGGTTGGATTTCGTAAAAAAAAAATAGCACCCCAAGTCAAACATAAGCAACAATCCCCAACAGTTACCTATAACACATCAGTCTCCTAACTTCTTGCCACTCATTGTCCCCTATTGCCATCACTCTTTTATCTTCACATAACTGACATCATTAGTAATAGAATTTAGGATTGGTTTTCTAAGTTACAAAACTCCCGAGCCTTGACTACCTTCATACATGTTGTATAGCTCTCAAGGAAAAGAAAAACCATAGCAATGGATTTCTCATTTAGTAAGAGTTCCTGCAACCACTTCGACTTCTTCATTATTGTAGAAAACCAATATCACTCACTACTATGTTATTCATGATTTACGTCTTTATACACAATAGTAAAACAGTTACTTGTATCACAAACTTATTCTGCATATTGAGTTAAATTACAAGTAAACATATGTTGTAACTAAAAAACGAAACATAAACTGCTACTACTTTGTTCAACTCTGTTTTAGTTTCTGCTTCATATGCTGCAACATATCAACACCAATCTGTAGTAGTTGTAACATCTCCCCCCCCCCTAAGTTGGAGGTTGGTGCCAATCACACAAACCCAACTTGGACCGTAGATTGTGAACCACATGACCATCCAAAGATATAGTAAACAGGTCAACTAACTGTTGTTTAGAAGAAATAGATTGAGGATGGATGAAACTAGAGTTATATTTGTCCCAAACAATATGACAATTAATTTCCAAATGCTTCGTCCGTTCATGAAAAACAGGATTAGCAATAATATGTAAAATTGTTTGATTATCACAATACAAGGAGAATGGTAAGGGAGTAAAAATCTAAAAATCCTATAAAAGATAAGTAATCCACTATAATTCACAAATTGTGGCTCCCATGCTGCAATATTCATCTTCTGTTGAAAATTTGGAGACTGTAGGTTGTTTCTTTGTTTTTCTAAGAAATCAAAGAAGAACCCAGAAAAACACAATAACCTGTAAGAGAGCGTCGAGTAACAGGACAAGTTTCCCAATCGACATCACAATATATAGTGAGATTGAAAGAAGATGATGAAGGATAAAATAAACCCTTCAAACGACATCCTTTTCAAATACTTTAAAACATGTAAAGCAACTTTCCAATGAACAACAGTAGGAGACTGAACATATTGGCTTAATTGTTGGACTGAATGCATAATATTAGGGCGAGTAAATCCTAAATATAATAAATTACCAACCAACCTTTGATATGACATCTGCAAGTAACGGAGCATTTTCAACCAGAAAATTATATGAATTTGGAAGAGGAGTTTGTTTAGCCTTTGCACCGGCTAGACCAACATCTTCCAGAATATCAAGAATATATTTTCTATAATTAATATATATTCCTTTAGATGACCAAGCAATCTCTAAGCCAAGGAAGTATTTTGTAGAGCCTAAATCCTTGATAGTAAACTTTTGATGAAGAAACTGTTTGACAAAAAAAATATCATCTTCTGAAGCGCCTGTAAGAAGAATATCATCTACATAAACGATTAGAGCTAAGAAACTTTAACCTGTTCCTTTGACATATAAACAATTATCATGAGCAAATTGTTGAAAACCAAACTGATGAAGATGTTGAGAAAATTCTCGATTCCACTGTCTCGACGCCTGTTTGAAGCCATACAATGATTTTCTTAATCTACAAACTTTGTCATTAGATGCTTTTGTATAACCTAGTGGAGATTCCATATAAATCTTTTCATCTAAATAGCCATGTAAAAATGCACTGTTGACATCCAATTGACGCAAATGCCATGCCTTTGCTACTGCCATATCAAGAAATGTTCTGTTCATCACTACTTTAGAAATAGGTGAAAAATTATCATAGTAATCTTTCCCTTCAACTTAATGAAAACCTTTTGCTACTAAACGAACCTTAAATCTATGCACAATAACATCATTCTTGTATTTAACTTTGTATACCCACTTACAGCCTATTGCTCACTTGTTAGTAGGTAAATCAGTTAGCTCCCATATCTAATTTTTTTTCTAAGGCTTCCAACTCATCCTCCATCGCTCTCTGCCAATGCTCATCTGTTCTAGTCTGAGAACATGAGCTTGGTTCCTTAGTAGTTGACATATTTTCCAAAAATGACATGTATGTAGGAGATAAGTGTGATGAAATAAAATAAGGATATGCCAGTGGTATGTGTGGAGATGACTGATGAGTGCTCATAACAGATTTAAAAGGTGAAGAAGATTGTCTGAATCGGAAACAAAATCTTTCATCCATAGGAGTTGTTACTTTGCTCTAACGCTTTTTTTGATAAGAAGTTTGTCATTTGTTGCTGGTAAATGTGTATTTTTAGTATGAGTGGGTGTTGTATGGTGTAAGGAATCATCAGGTGCAAAAGCACAAATAGGATTAGTTTGAGAGACATTGGTAGAAGGGAAATGATGAAAATGGGTGATTGGATCAATTGAATCTGGGTAAATTGTAGGTGAAGGAATACTATTAACATCTATAACAATATTTGATATGGAAAATATTTTTACAAAAGATGACATCCGTGGAAATAACAATCTTTTGTAATTCCAAATTGTACACCTTATACGCCTTTTGTCTAACTAAATAACCTATGAAAATAACTTTGAAAGCTCTAGGTTTAAACTTATCTTTGTAAGGAAATGTATTTGAGGGAAAAACATAAACATCCAAAGGTTTTGAGAGAAGAATAATCTGGTTCTTTGTGAAAAAGGATTTGATAAGGGGTTTTCTATGAAATAGTTGATGAAAGAAGTTTATTTATGATATAGGTGGCTATGAGAATGGCTTCACCCCAAAAACAAATAGGAACAGATAATTGAAACATCAAAGATCTTGTAACTTCCAACAAATGTCTATGTTTGCGTTCTACAACTCCATTCTGTTGAGAGTTATAAACACCATTTTCTGATGAATAATGTCTAGAGTTGACAATAAAGATGTGCAAGTTATACCTGTAAACTGTTAGGAACTCTAGCTTAAAGGCTAGAGATTTCGTATATTATTGATATGTAAATCAGTGGAAAACACTGCTATTACAAGTATGAAAGGATGATCACTCACTCAACCAGAGCCAATCGCTCCTCAGGGAAAGAACATAATCTTTCTCTGTCTCAATACCTCTGGATTAGCAGAAGAGATACCCATGGCCTCTTGTCGGGATCATTACTTGAAAGCTGGCCAGCGTGAATACACTCTCCATATTCTAGGCTTAGTCTGAATACTGTCATTGGTCCTAACATTGCCTCCTCCTATAAGAGCAGCCTTGTCCTCAAGGCTGAAGTGAGGAAATTGGCTGTTAAGAATACTCTCATCTTCCCACGTAGCACTCTCCACTGGTGTATCCTTCCATTGAACCAGCCACTGCCGAATTGAATGACCCTCCTTGGTGATAACTCGGCTAGCTAAGACAGATGCTGGTTCCACCAAGTCCTCCATTTCGACCTCCATTCCTTCTGGCAACGTAGCCTCAACAGTGTAATTACCTACTGCCCTCTTCAATTGAGACACATGAAACACAGGGTGAATCCTTGAATGTGGTGGAAGTTGAAGTTTGTAGGCTACAGCCCCCACTTTTTCCAGAATCTGGAAGGGCCCATAATACCTGGCTGCTAACTTCTGATTAATTCGCCGGGCTACCGAGAGTTGTTTGTGAGGACGGAGCTTAAGAAATACCCATTCCCCTACCATGAAAGAAAGGGAAGACCTCCTCCTATCTGCAAATTTTTTCATCTGGTCTTGTGCACGCTGGAGATTGTGTTTCAGCTGAATCACGGCCTCATCCCTATCAAGCAACTCCCTTGCCACAGCCTCAACCTTGGTTTCACCATGCATATAGCGAACAATGGGTGGAGGTTTCCTGCCATAAACAAGTTCAAAAGGAGTAGAACCTGTGGACACATGAAAAGTAGTGTTATACCATAGTTCAGCCCAAGGAATCCAATGGGACCAACTTTTTGGTTGTTCTGAGGCAAAGCACCGCAAATATGTTTCTAAACAACGATTGAGAACTTCAGTTTGCCCATCCGTTTCCGGGTGATAGGATGAGCTCATTTTTAGCATTGTGCCCTGCAAGCGAAACAATTCCTTCCAAAAATAACTCACAAACAAGGGGTCACGATCACTTATGATTGAAGCTGGGACTCCATGTAAACGGACTACCTCTTTAATGAATACTTCAGCCACACTTTTGGCTGTATACGGGTGCTTCAAAAGTATAAAATGGCCATATTTAGACAATCTATCCACTACCACCAATATAGCTGCATATCCTTTGGATTTTGGGAGTCCCGTGATGAAATCCATCGAGAGGTCCTCCCAAATCTGATTTGGAATCGGTAAAGGTTGCAATAGGCCACCGGGAGAAGTGGCTGCATACTTTTGTCTTTGGCAGGTATCACAAGATTGAACATAGTCCTGAATCTTCTTCTTCATACCAATCCAATAAAGATTATGAGCAATCCGCCTATATGTGCGAAGAAAGCCCGAATGGCCTCCCATAGGTGAGGAATGAAACTCCTGTAGAAGAGCAGGAATGAGAGTTGACTGGGCAGAAATTACTAACCGCCCCTTGTAGAATAGAACTCCTTGATGCCACACAAACCCTTGCTTTGCGGCTGGATTTTGCCGCAATGCCTCAATAATTCCACTAAGCACTGGATCCCTTTCTACCTCTTGCTGAATAGTTTGACTATCAACCCACAGCGGGTATGAAATAATGCTTCCCAGTGCAGCCTCTTCAGAAATTCTTGACAAGGCATCCGCGGCCTTATTTTCAGGACCCGGCTTATATATGACCTCAAAATGATACCCCAGTAGCTTAGCCATCCAACATTGTTGGTCCGTGGTGGAGACTCTTTGTTGAAGCAAATAACGGAGACTTTTTTGATCTGAATAGACAACAAAGGGTCGGCCCAGTAAATAATGACGCCAATGGTGCACTGCCATAACCAAAGCCATCAATTCCTTCTCATAAGCGGACTTGGACAGATTGCCTTCTGATAGGGCCTTGCTAAAATAGGCAATAGGTCTTCTGTTTTGCATCAACACCGCCCCAACGCCTCTGCCCGAAGCATCACACTCTACCTCAAAGATTTGAGAAAAATCTGGAAGAGCTAACACTGGAGATGTAGTGAGAGCCCTCTTCAGAGTGTCAAATGACTCCAGTGCCGCTGCATTCCAAAGAAACCCTTCTTTCTTTGTCAATTCCGTAAGGGGCTTGGCTATTTTTCCATAGTCCATGATGAACTTACGGTAATACCCTGTCAATCCAAGAAATCCCCTAACCCCTTTTACATTATGGGGAATAGGCCAATTCACCACACAAGACACCTTCACTGGATCCACTGCCACTCCATGCATAGAAATTACATGACCCAGATAAGCTACTGTTCGCCTTCCAAAACTACATTTCTGCTTATTAACCACAAATTGATTAGCTTGTAAAACCTCCAAAACACTCTCCAAGTGCAATAAATGAGTGTCCCAATCAGCACTATAGATAAGAATGTCATCAAAGAATACTAGCACGAACTTCCTGAGAAAAGGCCTAAAGATATCATTCATAGCTGACTGAAAAGTGGCCGGCGCATTTGTCAGCCCAAATGGCATTACGAGGAACTCATAATGCCCATCATGTGTGCGGAAAGCAGTCTTATGAATATCCTCCTCCTTGACCCTAATCTGGTGATACCCCGACTTGAGGTCCAGCTTAGAAAAATACCCTGCTCCATTCAGCTCATCTAACAGTTCATCCACTACCGGGATAGGATACTTGTCCGGAATGGTGACCCGATTGAGCGCTCGATAATCCACACACATTCTCCAAGAAGCATCCTTCTTCTTAACCAAAATCACCGGACTTGAATAGGCACTTGAACTAGGACGGATGATTCCCATCTGCAACATTTGATGCACTTGTCGCTCAATCTCGTCCTTGTGATGATGAGGATACTTATATGGCCGCACACTAATAGGCCCTTGTCCCGGCTGTAACACAATCGCATGGGAGTGATTCCTCTTGGGAGGCAGCCCTTGCACCTCCACAAAGACCCCTGGGAACTTATCCAACACTGAATTCAATTCGCTGTCTTCACTTTGGGAAAGTGGTGTCTGTGGTTCTGCCACTACTAACCCCCCTGCCACCGAAGAACCTTCATCCCCTAATATGGCCAGCAACCCATGTAAACTCAATGAATCATCCGTATGCTTCCCTGCTGAAGCTTGCAACCCCACATTCCCCTGCAATTGAACTTTTCTCCCTTCATACAAAAATTGCATAGTCATCTCCCTCCAATCCGCCACAACCTTTCCCAACGTTCGAAGCCAAGCAACTCCTAGAATCACGTCCATTCCTCCTAAATCTAAAACATACGCGTCAACCTTCCACTCCAAATCACCCACCTGAACCGGAATTGCCAAGCACTGCCCTCGAGTAGTAACTCGATGGCCATCCCCCAGTCGAATCCCCAAAGCCTTGCTGTTTCCTACTGCCAACCCCAATCCAGTCACCAAATCCGGAGAGACGAAGTTGTGACTGGCTCCACTATCCACCAGAATCGCAATCGGAACTCCTCGTATTTGACCCACCAGCCGCATGGTTTTACCTTCCGGCACCCCTGCTCCGTTCATGCCAAACACTCCCATCGTCCGACATTCCAAAGCGATATCTGTCTCCTCCTCAGTGTCAACCTCCAACGCAACGATTTCCCCATTCTCATCCAGAGTCTCGTTGTCGTCCAAGATCAACAGCCGCAGTTGCTTTTCAGCGCATTGATGAAGAGCATGAAACCGTTCTCCACACCGGAAACACAAGCCCTTAGCCTTACGATCCATTAATTCATGGTACGACAGATGGCGCAACCCTCTGTTCTTCTCTGTCTGCCCTCGCCGATCACCCTCTGATCTTCTGTTGAATGTCGCCGGCAGAGAGGTGGCCACTCTGGGTGGCGCATGGGGTTCGGGTGAAACACCCCCTGGTTCCCTCTGTCTCATAGCCCCGGTTCCGCCCCAAACTCGCCCACGACCCATCGTATTTGGGCCCTCCAACTCGCGATAAGGAGTCGGGTTGACCCGCGAGTTCCACTTCATGTGCGGCCCGCGAGGTGGATACCCGGTACGTGCCCTAAACCTCGACATGTCTCCTTCTCCCAGTTCCTCCTCGACTGCCCTGGCTATCTTCATCGTTTGATATCGGTTCAGAGGTCCAAATGTCCTCACTCTCCTCCGAATATCAGCCCTCAATCCACTCATAAAATACCCCATAAACTGCTCCTCCGGCAAACGTCCCACCTGCGATGAGACGAACTCAAACATCTCAATATACTCCTCCACCGAGTCCGTTTGCTTCAAATCTGACAGCTCCTCAAAGGGGTTCTCGAATCTTCGCCCCCCATAACGGTCGATTAGTGCTCGCTTGAACTTCTCCCAGTCTAGCCCCTCCTCTGTCTCCCGAAGAAGGTTGAACCAGTGTATGGTGGAACCTTCCATACTCAACAGCGCCAACTTCATTTTGATCAGTTCAGACGTATTATGCACCTCAAAATAAACTTCCGCTCGAGTGATCCACCCTACGGGGTCAGACCCATCAAACATGGGTAACTCCACTTTACGAGCCGACATCCGATACTCTTCCATGGTGTCATAGGAATGCTCCATCGGGTTAGACTGGCCCGGACGTGCGTTCCTCTCCCCTGCTACATCAGGCCCCCTCCCGGAGGCGTCCCCACTCCCTTGGCCCTCTTCGGGCCGCTTACCCATCATCTTACTCATCTCCAACAACAAGCTTCGCTGCAGTTCCCCCATTGCCATCCGCATGGATGACTGTATTTCTTCCACTCCAGCCTCCAAATGTGCCATACGGGATTCCAACACATCTACTCTATCGGACATCTTGGGTGGCATCCAGGTAAGTTGCGCTGACTTCTCTTGAATCTCCTCTACAATGGCTGATTCTTACTCCCGGGGTTGGGATGGATCCGGCAGGTCGGACCAATTGTTAGGAACTCTAGCTTAAAGGCTAGAGATTTCGTATATTATTGATATGTAAATCAGTGGAAAACACTGCTATTAC